>JAVJIF010006906.1:0-184905 GCA_038442645.1 Agave tequilana
AATCCGCCACTTCCATTATTTTCATCTTCTTTCCCAAGAAAATATCTTCTCATTATAATTTCTTTTCCATTTTTCCCTTTTCCTTTATTTTCTTTCCTTCCTCCACTAACCAAAGCCTTTTCCAATTTTCCAATAATTCCAATTTTCCACATAATCCCACTCACTTTCACCTAATCCCTTTTTTAAATCCCACTCATTCTCTCTCTCCCCCATGGCCGCCAAGTGGCCAAGAGAAGGACACTCACCTCACCCCCACTTTGCAAATAACCCTCCCCTTTCATTTAATTGCAACTCCCTTTACAAAATCCAATCCTATATATACATTTCCTTTCATTCAATCCCTTTCTTTTCATTCCTCACCAAAAGCCAAACCCTAGCTTTCACCACCTCCATCTCCTTCATCTCCACCAAGGCAACCACCTCCACTTCTCCAACCTAGCTTCATCTTCTTCTTCCTTCATCACCATGGAAACAACCACCAGGTCATCAACTCCATCAAAGACTCCACCTTTTCTTCATCGTCACTTCCATCATCAACCATCTCTTTTGGTAGGTAATTTTCATCACCAAGACTTGGTTATTTCTTAGCATCTTAAGTTCACATATCATGTTCATTATGTCTTTAAATCCTTGATTATTAGTCATCAAACCAAACCCTAGAAATCTGTTCTGTTTGCCTGTTTCCAGACGATTAGTCGACTTGACCTAGAACCTAGTCGACTAGAAACCCTTAACTGAAACTTAACCTTTTCTGGAAACACAGTATTAGTCGACTTACCTATTTTCCTAGTCGACTAGAGACCCCTAGTCGACTACACTCTTGACCCTAGTCGACTAACCTGCTTGAAACCAGAAACCTTAACTCTCGGCCCTAGTCGACTTGACTATATTATTAGTCACTATAGACTATTAGTCGACTACCCATTCTTCCCTAGTCGACTAATTTATCCTGAACAGAAACCCCAACTTTCTGTATCACAGACTTAGTCGACTTAAGTATCTGTTAGTCGACTTAAGATCATTATTAGTCGACTACCCCTCCTAACCTAGTCGACTAACTATTCCCTGAAACCAAACCCAACTCTCTGGAAACCAGTTCTAGTCGACTATGCCAGACTGTTAGTCGACTAACTCCCACTATTAGTCGACTACTCATCCATTCTAGTCAACTAACTTTGCCTATCTGTATAGTTGATTCCTTTCTTGAACATGAACCTTACCCTCTAGACTTACATCACCTATAGGTATTACTTGACTTGTCTCTAGACACACATCATCTTCCATTCTTTCTCTCTCTCATCTTCACTCTACATTTTATATCACAGGTTGCGGCGCATTCCGAACTTCAGTGGATTCCGGATATTTCGGCGTTTTGGTGACTCAGGCGAGTGTTCTCACTCGCTACCTCTTGCTTCTCATTCCATTGATTATGATAGTATTCTCGCTCTAGTCTTCATGTGTTGTATTTCATGCTTTATATCTTTTATTGCTTTATGCTATGCGTGGCCGACCTTCGTGTCGTTGGACTTGTTGGACTTTGGTCATTGCTTTTATGTTACCACTCGCTATACATTACTTCAGACTAGTTAGTTGCATGCTTCCTTTTAACACATGTATATCACCTGACCATCTAGTGTATACCACCTGACTTGCTACTATTTGGTAAGACCCTATTGGTATGACCTGACTTACCCAGACTATTATCAATCTCTTGACGTAACTTGCTACCTGATTATTATCCATCTCTTGTTATGATTGGTTACTTGTTATATATCATCACCCTATCATGCTATCACTTTATACCAGCATGATATACTTGACTTGTGATTATCACCTTTACGGGAACTTTACTTTATTATCCTGTATCATGATCAGTGACTTGTTTTCCTGCTTTACATGCAGTGACCTGACTATATATATTTGTGTACTCCTGATTCCTGATCATGACCATTTCCTGATTCTTCCCGTAAAGTGATAATTAAACTATTGAATCTTAAAATGGACCCACTTGTATTGGGTCGGGGGAAACATGCGGATATCGATATGTGTTCGTGTTTACAGTGGCATTAGGTTGTGCACTATATATCCGGTCTGACCTGTGGTACTCCAGGGGACCGAGGGAGAGCTGGCTCCCTTATTCCTGATTGATAGGGCATACATAAGTCCCTCTGATAGGCCTTGCGGCTGGTTTCCGTTACCATGCAACGGAACACCCTGTGACCGTGGTCCCGGCATGCACGGGACCCACTGTAAACATAGTTCGTTGATACAACCGCTGTTTCCAATAACAACCTCGACTTGCTTATATATGGATGTATGTGAGTTGGCCGTACACCGAGCCACATACCTAGATATATGGTAAGACGAGTAATAATAAAGTGTCATAATAACTGGCTCTTTAAGTTGTAAGTAGAGGTATGTGGAATGGGACGCATACCAAAGCCTGCATCTTAATAGCTATGAATCTGTGATGTGCCTTACCGTATTTGCTTTTCCCCGACTTTATATCGGATTTCATGTTTTATGAGTATTATGTTATAACTACCTGGTAGCTCGGATTGGTTTTATTCGGATTTCCTGTTTTATGATTCTCATGCCATGTCTATTCTTACCTGCTCTATCCTATCTGCCTCCTGAATATTTCCTACTTGATATATGCATTATTGTGCTCACCCTGCTTCACCACTTGGTTTTGCTTCTACACTCGCCTGGGGAGTATCATTGACTCCCCTGGATTCTCACGTCCAGGTCTTGGAGCTTGGAGCGAGTGGATTTACCCCTTCGCTGCTCAGAGTGGCGCAGCGGTAGCGTGGATCTCCAGCCACCGTCCAGAGCCACATCCTTCCAGGCCCCTGTATGCCTCCCGAGTTTTCTCTCAGCAACTCGTGAGTGCCCTTTTTCTATTCATACTTGTACTTTTCCTTGTATACCTGTATGTGAGCTCCCTTTTGTACCATTCACATATGTATATCTCTTGTACTCTCGCATTTGCGCATATCTGTGATGTATTATTATTGTAATATTCATCACCTCTGGTGATAACTCTGTGATGTATATATATATGTGTTGGAATGTATAATGCACCATTGCTTCCGTACTCTGATTCTTGTCTGTACTGATGCTTAGCGTATATACGGGAGGGTAGTTCTGACCTACGTATATACGTTGCAGTGACGTCCCCGTATCGCCGGATCGGGGCGTTACAGGTTTGGCATCAGAGCTTAGGCTCTAACTTCCTCAGTACGTCCAGACGGCAAATCAATGGTAAGAGATTTGCAACTGGAATACATGAGTCTTGGTTATACATTCCAACTGCAAGTGCAGAGTTATCTATTTCTTGACTATCTTTCCTTTGATTTCTAATCCTTCCTTGACTATCTTTCCTTTGATTCCTAAATCCTTCCTATCCTTTCCCTGTTTTGGTTTTATGAAGCCTTATACTATTTTAAGGTATGACTAGACTAGAGAGGTAGTAGCTGGTTCAGAATGAAGCTATTATGTGATCTCTTCGGCCAATTCTATGAAGCTTGGTATTCTCCAGATCGATCTTGATCTGGCTATCTTTCAGAAGACAGCATTCGGGATTCTTAATTATCGGTCTTCTTTATTATGCTCAGGATTTCGGGGTTTTCTTTATTACACAGCCACGACATCATCAGTATTCATTTATTTCACAGCCACAACATCATCAGTATTATTCAGCATTATTCTAAAGATTTATTACACAGCCACGACATCATCAGCCGGAAATGCGGAGTATAATTATTATTCAGTTGACTTGAGAGCCCTACCTATAGTGCTTCATATCTTAATTGGTATAGATTCCACCCTTGTCCCCTTTGTATTCAATTTACCCCTTAACGAAATTGCGAGGACGCAATTTTTTGTAAGGTGGGTGGATTGTAATACCCCGTTCCCGGAATACGTACTTAGTTGCGTATTCAGATTTCGGTCGTATTTTTTCGATTTGTTTCCTGTATTTATTCTGTATTATGTATTTCTTTTATGACTGTTTTGTCTTGGATTTGGATTCGTGGATTCGGAGTCAGCCCTAGTCTGAACCGAAGGCCCGATCCTAGAGTATTACTCGATTTAGATATTCTGATAATTAGAATTGACCGATTTTAGTTTTAAATATCATTTTCCAATATTATATATTTTCTATGATTTTCTAGATTTTTCTGAATCAAAACGAAAGTCTTCAAAACCGGTGTCGGCCAGTGCCGCTGACCGATTCCTGGATTTTTATTCTCAAACAACGTTTGGAATTTCTAAATGATTCTTTAGACATTATTCCTAGAATCATATTTTCTACCTACATTCTTTTTCTGAGGATTTTATGATTTTATAAAATTCCATCGGAGTCTGTAGATAACTGGTTCCGGGATTTTTAGTTTCAAAACTATAAAGTATTTCTTCAAACGGATTTCACTATTGGTCTTTTTATATATTATTATTGATTTTTGGTAATTATTTCGGGTCGTTCCGAGATACTTGAATTTCGGACGATTCCGGTATTTTTCCCGAAAGGTTTCCGCATCCGCAACTGAGTCCCGGGAATCCGCCACTTCCATTATTTTCATCTTCTTTCCCAAGAAAATATCTTCTCATTATAATTCTTTTCCATTTTTTCCTTTTCCTTTATTTTCTTCCTTCCTCCACTAACCAAAGCCTTTTCCATTTTCCAATAATTCCAATTTTCCACATAATCCCACTCACTTTCACCTAATCCCTTTTTTAAATCCCACTCATTCTCTCTCTCCCCATGGCCGGCCAGTGGCCAAGAGAAGGACACCTCACCTCACCCCCACTTTGCAATTAAGCCCTCCCCTTTCATTTATTGCAACTCCCTTTACAAAATCCAAATCCTATATATACATTTCCTTTTCATTTCAATCCCTTTCTTTTCATTTCTCTTCACAAAAGCCAACCCTAGCTTTCACCACCTCCATCTCCTTCATCTCCACCAAGGCAACCACCACCACTTCTCCAACCTAGCTTCATCTTCTTCTTCCTTCATCACCATGGAAACAACCACCAAGGTCATCACCTCATCAAAGACTCCACCTTTTCTTCATCGTCAACTTCCATCATCAACCATCTCTTTCGGTAGGTAATTTTCATCACCAAGACTTGGTTATTTCTTAGCATGCTTAAGTTCACATATCATGTTCAATTATGTCTTTAAATCCTTGATTATTTAGTCATCAAACCAAACCCTAGAAATCTGTTCTGTTTGCTGTTTCCAGACGATTAGTCGACTTGACCTAGAACCTAGTCGACTAGAAACCCTTAGCTGAAACTTAACCTTTTCTGGAAACACAGTATTAGTCGACTTACCTATTTTCCTAGTCGACTAGAGACCCTTAGTCGACTACACTCTTGACCCTAGTCGACTAACCTTGCTTGAAACCAGAAACCTTAACTCTCGGCCCTAGTCGACTTGACTATATTATTAGTCGACTATAGACTATTAGTCGACTACCCATTCTTCCCTAGTCGACTAATTTATCCTGAGACAGAAACCCAACTTTCTGTATCACAGACTTAGTCGACTTAAGTATCTGTTAGTCGACTTAAGATCATTATTAGTCGACTACCCCTCCTAACCTAGTCGACTAACTATTCCCTGAAACCAAACCCAACTCTCTGGAAACCAGTTCTAGTCGACTATGCCAGACTGTTAGTCGACTAACTCCACTATTAGTCGACTACTCATCCATTCTAGTCAACTAACTTTGCCTATCTGTTATAGTTGATTCCTTTCTTGAACATGAACCTTACCCTCTAGACTTACATCACCTATAGGTATTACTTGACTTGTCTCTAGACACACATCATCTTCCATTCTTTCTCTCTCTCATCTTCACTCTACATATTTATATCACAGGTTGCGGCGCATTCCGAACTTCAGTGGATTCCGGATATTTCGGCGTTTTGGTGACTCAGGCGAGTGTTCTCACTCGCTACCCTCTTACTTCTTATTCCATTGATTATGATAGTATTCTCGCTCTAGTCTTCATGTGTTGTATTTCATGCTTTATATCTTTTATTGCTTTATGCTATGCGTGGCCGACCCTTCGTGGTCGTTGGACTTGTTGGACTTTGGGTCATTGCTTTTATGTTACCACTCGCTATACCATTACTTCAGACTAGTTTAGTTGCATGCTTCCTTTTAACACATGTATATCACCTGACCATCTAGTGTATACCCACCTGACTTGCTACTATTTGGTAAGACCCTATTGGTATGACCTGACTTACCCAGACTATTATCAA
The DNA here is from genome assembly GCA_038442645.1 of Agave tequilana. NCBI lineage: Eukaryota > Viridiplantae > Streptophyta > Magnoliopsida > Asparagales > Asparagaceae > Agave > Agave tequilana. Next base: position 6,280 of record JAVJIF010006906.1, read on the forward strand.
TCTCTTGACGTAACTTGCTACCTGATTATTATCCATCTCTTGTTATGATTGGTTACTTGTTATATATCATCACCCTATCATGCTATCACTTTATACCCAGCATGATATACTTGACTTGTGATTATCACCTTTACGGGAACTTTACTTTATTATCCTGTATCATGATCAGTGACTTGTTTTCCTGCTTTACATGCAGTGACCTGACTATATATATTTGTGTACTCCTGATTCCTGATCATGACCATTTCCTGATTATTCCCGTAAAGTGATAATTAAACTATTGAATCTTAAAATGGACCAACTTGTATTGGGTCGGGGGAACATGCGGATATCGATATGTGTTCGTGTTTACAGTGGCATTAGGTTGTGCACTATATATCCGGTCTGACCTGTGGTACTCCAGGGGACCGAGGGGAGAGCTGGCTCCCTTATTCCTGATTGATAGGGCATACATAAGTCCCTCCTGATAGGCCTTGCGGCTGGTTCCGTTACCATGCAACGGAACACCCTGTGACCGTGGTCCCGGGCATGCACGGGACCCACTGTAAACATAGTTCGTTGATACAACCGCTGTTTCCAATAACAACCTCGACTTGCTTATATATGGATGTATGTGAGTTGCCGTACACCGAGCCACATACCTAGATATATGGGTAAGACGAGTAATAATAAAGTGTCATAATAACTGGCTCTTTAAGTTGTAAGTAGAGGTATGTGGAATGGGACGCATACCAAAGCCTGCATCTTAAATAGCTATGAATCTGTGATGTGCCTTACCGTATTTGCTTTTCCCGGACTTTATATCGGATTTCATGTTTTATGAGTATTATGTTATAACTACCTGGTAGCTCGGATTGGTTTTATTCGGATTTCCTGTTTTATGATTCTCATGCCATGTCTATTCTTACCTGCTCTATCCTATCTGCCTCCTGAATATTTCCTACTTGATATATGCATTATTGTGCTCACCCTGCTTCACCACTTGGTTTTGCTTCTACACTCGCCTGGGGAGTATCATTTGACTCCCCTGGATTCTCACGTCCAGGTCTTGGAGCTTGGAGCGAGTGGATTTACCCCTTCGCTGCTCAGAGTGGCGCAGCGGTAGCGTGGATCTCCAGCCGACCGTCCAGAGCCACATCCTTCCAGGCCCCCTGTATGCCTCCCGAGTTTCCTCTCAGCAAACTCGTGAGTGCCCTTTTTCTATTCATACTTGTACTTTTCCTTGTATACCTGTATGTGAGCTCCCTTTGTACCATTCACATATGTATATCTCTTGTACTCTCGCATTTGCGCATATCTGTGATGTATTATTATTGTAATGTTCATCACCTCTGGTGATAACTCTGTGATGTATATATATATGTGTTGGAATGTATAATGCACCAATTGCTTCCGTACTCTGATTCTTGTCTGTACTGATGCTTAGCGTATATACGGGAGGGTAGTTCTGACCTACGTATATACGTTGCAGTGACGTCCCCGTATCGCCGGGATCGGGGCGTTACAGGTTGGCATCAGAGCTTAGGCTCTAACTTCCTCAGTACGTCCAGACGGCAAATCAATGGTAAAGAGATTTGCAACTGGAATACATGAGTCTTGGTTATACATTCCAACTGCAAGTGCAGAGTTATCTATTTCTTGACTATCTTCCTTTGATTTCTAATCCTTCCTTGACTATCTTTCCTTGATTCCTAAATCCTTCCTATCCTTTCCCTGTTTTGGTTTTATGAAGCCTTATACTATTTTAAGGTATGACTAGACTAGAGGGTAGTGGCTGGTTCAGAATGAAGCTATTATGTGATCTCTCTCGGCCAATTCTATGAAGCTTGGTATTCTCCAGATCGATCTTGATCTGGCTATCTTTCAGAAGACAGCATTCGGGATTCTTAATTATCGTCTTCTTTATTATGCTCAGGATTTTCGGGGTTTTCTTTATTACACAGCCACGACATCATCAGTATTCATTTATTTCACAGCCACGACATCATCAGTATTATTCAGCATTATTCTAAAGATTTATTACACAGCCACGACATCATCAGCCGGAAATGCGGAGTATAATTATTATTCAGTTGACTTGAGAGCCCTACCTATAGTGCTTCATATCTTAATTGGTATAGATTCCACCCTTGTCCCCTTTGTATTCAATTTACCCCTTAACGAAATTGCGAGGACGCAATTTTTTGTAAGGTGGGTGGATTGTAATACCCCGTTCCCGGAATACGTACTTAGTTGCGTATTCAGATTTTCGGTCGTATTTTTTCGATTTGTTTCCTGTATTTATTCTGTATTATGTATTTTCTTTTATGACTGTTTTGTCTTGGATTTGGATTCGTGGATTCGGAGTCAGCCCTAGTCTGAACCGAAGGCCCGATCCTAGAGTATTACTCGATTTAGATATTCTGATAATTAGAATTGACCGATTTTAGTTTTAAATATCATTTTCCAATATTATATTTTTCTATGATTTTCTAGATTTTTCTGGAATCAAAACGAAAGTCTTCAAAACCGGTGTCGGCCAGTGCCGCTGACCGATTCCTGGATTTTTAATTCTCAAACGGTTTGGAATTTCTAAATGATTCTTTAGACATTATTCCTTAGAATCATATTTTCTACCTACATTCTTTTTCTGAAGATTTTATGATTTTATAAAAATTCCATCGGAGTCGGTAGATAACTGGTTCCGGGATTTTTAGTTTCAAACTATAAAGTATTTCTTCAAACGGATTTCACTATTGGTCTTTATATATTATTATTGATTTTTGGTAATTATTTCGGGTCGTTCCGAGATACTTGAATTTCGGACGATTCCGATATTTTTCCCGAAAGGTTTCCGCATCCGCAACTGAGTCCCGGGAATCCGCCACTTCCATTATTTTCATCTTCTTTCCCAGAAATATCTTCTCATTATAATTTCTTTTCCATTTTTTCCTTTTCCTTTATTTTCTTTCCTTCCTCCACTAACCAAAGCCTTTTCCAATTTTCCAATAATTCCAATTTTCCACATAATCCCACTCACTTTCACCTAATCCCTTTTTTAAATCCCACTCATTCTCTCTCTCCCCCATGCCGGCCAAGTGGCCATACTGTTTCAGATTTCTTTTATTGCGTGAATATTCATACTCTCATTGAGATTTTATCATTTCTTGATTTATTCCTGCCTCACTCACTGAGCTGTCGAGCTCACCCTCCCACAGACTGATATATTGCAGGTTGCTTGGAGGCAGGGGACAGGGCTATGCTGCGCAGGGTTCATTCTGAATCAATCCAACCCTTGTATTTTGGGACATTGGTGTTTGTGGATGCTAAATGTGGGTCTTGGGATAGATGATTAATCTTGTATATATATATATGGAGAACCTTGTAGTGGTTTCATTTCAAGTTGACATTTGAGATATCTTTTATTTGGGTTGTAGTAATAAGAAGTGTATTATCATATGATGCCCATGAGAAGTTGAAAGTTATCAATTCTGAAACTCTATGGATGCTGAGAAAGAAACTCTAGAGTTTATGTTGTTATGTTTCTCCATAAGTAGGCGATGTTAAGCCGAAATACTTTCATGTTGTGTGGATGATTTTGAATTCGGTTATATGGTTGGATTGAGAATAAGTAGGCTAATATTAGCCGAAATTATCATATTTTTATTGGATATTATATCCGACCAGTAATTACAAAGGAGGTGCTGCTGAAATTTTTAAAGAAATAAGGAAATGATTTGATTAATCGGTTTTGTAAGTGGATGTTAGGTAAATTGAGGATTTATTAAACTGGGACCGTTACAGTTGGTATCAGAGCACAGGATATAGAAAGTGGATAGACTTAGAATGAATAGTAGAAGAAGATTGAATTGATAGGGCTGATTTTTTTTATGATTGATATGCATGTTTATGCCTTGTATGTATGTGAAAGCATTGTTTGTCATGGTTGGTTTAAGGGGGTAGGAGTTCTTACATGTATGACTAATCCTGAAGCGCGAGATATTTGGTCATTGCCTTATGTTCGGATTATGGTACCCACATGCCATAATTCGGATGTGTTCGGCTGAGGGTGTGGGCTCTCAGTACGAGCTGCTAGTGGTATGGGACACTGGAGTAAGAAAATGATTAAAATATCAAGCGAGTTAAGATTAAGTCGGATCGTAAGAATATAGTGTAGAAAGTTGTTCAAGAGATAATAAGTTCTCGAGGAAAAGGATCGAGAAGGATATTATATGGAAGCAAGATTTTGAAGTATACTGGAGGAATGTGAAGGTTTTGTACTTATTTGTTTCAGGCATGTCAAGTTTCGAGACGAAACTTTTGTAAGGGGAGTAGAAATGTAACATCCGGATTATTAAATTTTGATTTAATATCCTAATTTTAGATTTGAAGTATTAAACAAAATAATTAGAGACGATTTGTAATGCCCGGGTTATTACACCCTGATTTAATACTACGTTCTCGAATTATTGAGGTTATAAGGAGTATCAGGAAACTTCAATACGGTTATTTTTATGTGATGATTAAATTTGGGAATTTGTTAGGGAAAATTGAAATGGATTAATTGGAAGAATTTAAATAAATGAGCGTGTTAAAAAGATATATATGTAATAGTAATAATAATTATGGTGATGTATGTACATGGGTACAAGTCACACATTAGTATATGACTACACTAATGCAAATATCTAAGTATAGAAAAAAAAATTTATTCTTGTTACTTTAATTAGTGAGAGATGATCTCATAGTAGATGAATGGCTAGATTTGAGTTGGAAATTTTGGAAGGCCAAGATTCACTTGAAATGAGTGATGGGAGTAGGTGAGGGGTTAGGTGGGAGATGAGTGGTGTAGATTTCATCTCTCCCTTTATTTCCTTTCTCATCCCTAAATTTTCAGATCTGAGAACTCACCCTCCTCTCTCTCTCTCCCCCCTCCCCTCTTATCTCTCTCTCTCTCTCTTGCTGGCCGGACGACGGCAAGGCGGCGGGGCCGCGGCCAGGCACGGCCGCGCGCAGCAGGGGCCGCGGCCAGGGCCGCGGCCAGGCGCAGCCAGGGCCGCGCGCGCGCAGCAGGGGCTGCGGCCAGGCCGCGGCCAGGGCCGCGGCGGCGGCGACGGCGGCCGGCTGGGCGGCCGAAGATCGAAAATTGTAATGTGAGTGAGGTTCTTCCCTTTAATTTCTTGATACTGGTTGCTGAAAATTTTATGGAGTCAATCAAGCTTAGTCAAGTTACAGGACTACTTCTTAGTTGGATTATTTTTGATCAAACATTGTTATGGAATATTCCCTTTGGAACCCTAGAATTATTATGTTGTGAGTATGACTTGTTCAAGCTATCCTTGCTAATTTTTGTGGTGCATTTGTGTCACTCTCAAAGTATCTTCATATGAGAGTGTTAGGCTTTGTTGAAGCACAATCCAACTTAATGCAATGGGGGGGGATGGTATAAGTTGTATGGTAAATTCAATTGGGGGTTGACAATTATGAATCAATAGCTACATAAATTCATCTAACGAGGTCAATGGTTAAGGTTATTGATTGTCATGAAAAATGCGAAGTTGCATTAATAGCAAGGAATCCGTAATCCAAGTATGTGGCAACTTAATTTGTAGTTAATGGTTCGTTTGGAATAATATAATTAATTTGATAGAAATTAATGTGAGCTATGTGGTAGAAAATTATTTATTAGTGCCATGATACTCCCATTGCATAATAACTTTATCTTGAAGTACAACGTGCATGCTTTTATAGATATTGGTTGAAAAGGAAACGTTAAATTGGTGCAAGTTGTTAATACTTAGAAAAGTCCGTGTTACCTGACTGGTAGCGGACAAGCAAGATAAGAGGAAAAACATCTAGTATAAATAAACAATTATCTGAGTCAATAGAGTTGGAGCTGAATGTTCCTAAGGGATGCGTTTCGAATTGTATTCGAAGATCGAATAGACCCTTATGGCCTTTGTAGAGTCTGAGGTTGGGGTCGAATTGAGAGTTAAAAATTTGAAGCTCAGAATATAGTCGTGATGTGAACAAGGAGGAGTGCCAAAGTATATTCGTGTTAACGTGATGCTACAAATTTCGAGTTGAAACCTTTCTTCTGGGCAAATATTGTCACTCCTCTCATTGATGTTGTGGTATCGAGGAAAGCTTGACATCATGACAATGATATGTATACCTTGGAAGAGAGAAATTCCAACTTATATGTTATGGAGACACAAGGTAGTTTTAAAGATAGCTTATATTATGTAATCACGTAGGATTTAATGAAGGCCCGGATAAGATTATGTAATTGACAATGTGTAAAAATTCTTATTCCATAATAAATTTCTTTGTAGAAAATTCTAGTAGGTGGAAGTTGTTCCTTGAAAAATTGAGGCTCATAGTTAAAAGCCATAACAGAAAATTTAGGGATAAGAGTTAAGTCATTATAATTAATCTAGTAGATGAGAAAAGTTTTGTTGAACAAACTTCTCATGAATAGGATACATGCAATTTCAGCAAGTCGTTGGACTTTACTCACAGGGTAATTTCTTATTATGTTCTTTAGATTTTTGATCACCATTGTTATCATTTTCTACCGCTTTTCTGTTACAGTAACTCAAACTGTCTTGTGAAATGTGAGCGGATGGATTGAAAAGAAAGACGCACTCTGTCTATAATATTTCCTCATAAATTTCTGGGTGTCCTTATTTTAGGCTTCTGGAAAAATAAAATAAAATAATAATAAACAGGGAGCCGAATAAATTGTCCACTTGTGGGTATAGTAGAAATTGTGACTTGGCATCGTATTAGAAAGAAGTCATGGATACATATACATCCGTCACAGCTTATGAATCCTAGTACAGTCATTAGAAAGCGAGAAGTTAAGAACTTACGCATACTCATCAAAGTCAAGCTTGTTGTTTGTTAGGACGCTGTAGATTGAAAATCTATGGTTATCGAATTTTTAATACTTGTTTGTGCTATGACAGTTAGGTGATCCTTTGCCATTACTGGAGTTGAATAAACATATGGATTATATAGAGTTGGGATGTCCGGAACTCTCAGTTAGACCTGTGAGCCATATCTTAATTTTATTACCTATACCTTTGTGCGCGCGCGTGTGCGTGTGATGGGTATTTACGAATTTTATTACATCTCAACTTGCGACATAAGGCACACATATTCTTATATCTCAAAACTCGATTGGAAGCTACAAGATGCCAGACCAGATTTTTGAATACCAATAGCATAATTATAACATGTTTACTGGGCATGTGATAAAGGCATTGTTACTATTCAAACAAAGCGGATTTCATGATAAATATGAACATCAAGACGAATGAATAAAATTGTATACAACTCAAATTGGCGAGATCAAAAATAACTGAGACTATAAGAACTCTCAGAATCTGTCTTGAAAGAAAAACGAAGGGGAAATAGGACATATTAATTAGGGCAACGGTAACCAGAATTGGACTGTTTATAGTTAGTAACTATGCTAAAACTTGTTGGCAGATCAAGTAACTTCATTAACCAAACATCGAGTGTATGAAAGGAGAAACATGACTAACTATAAGACCAAATCATATGATTATATAATGAGTGGCGGGGAGGTTAACAATTGTTTATGTGTGGTTGGATGATCAATATAGTATTGGGGGTCTAACGTTAGGATACGTTTGTACACCGAAAATTGATATGAAGTGATCATCTGTAATATTTAGGTTATATATATACATAATATGATTAAAAAGTTTGAGTATTGATAATGCGAATGAGAACTCGACCTATGTAAATAAGGCGAGTAGATCACTGCAAGGTTAACCTATACTTGTACACTTATACTCTCATGTCGAGAACCACAAACATTCTTTGAAGAAGAATTGATGAGCTGAGAAGTAAACTATAGTAATTGGTTGACTTATCGTATTGTGATAAATTAATTATTACTCAAGTGTGTATATGTACATTTATGCCTATTGCATTGTGTTACGGAGGAAGGGACCCGTATTGCACGGGCGGAGTGCGAAGACGGTGCTATATGCTATTATGTATGTACACGTTGTGTTACGGAGGAAGGGACCCGTATTGCACGGCCGGAGTACGAAGACGGTGCTATATATATATACATTTATCGGGAGGAAAGGACCCGTATGGCACGGGCGGAGTGCGAAGATGGTGCTATATATCCTATTGGGAGGAAGGGACCTGTATGGCACAGGCGGCGTGCGAAGACGGTGCTATGATATACATATAATGCATCCTTATAAATGATTGAGAATGAATGGTTATGTGTGATACAAATGTGTGTGTGTGTGTGTGTGACACTAGGGGTATGTTGGATGTGTTATTGTATATAACAATGAAAACATCAGGATACAAGTTTAGCTGATTGAAATGAATACCATATATTGGGTGAAAGTGTACATGTGAATCCGTGCATTACTTGAAGTGTGATGCGATATTACATTATGAGAAGTATGATATGATTATATGTTATATAAGTATGGCTTGTGATGTAAGTGTTAGTTGAATGCATAAACTAGGTTTATGGCATAACTCTGGTGGTTGGTATATTGTAGCGTGGAATACAAGGCACGTGAGTAATACACACTATGTACACATAAGACGAGAGAGTTTGTTTATGTAACTCATAGACCTTATTGTTGGCCCAATGGCCTTCCACTCTAGTTTTGATGATGATCAACACTTATGTAGTTATGTTTACTAATATTCTTGTGTTTCTAAGTTTCAGATCATTAACAGGATATTAGGTTGGTGATTAGCTTCAACAAGATGATTAGAAGCTATTCATGATGATTCCGGTGCCAAAGCTTAAAGATCATACCTTTGCACTTGGAGAATCACGGAGTTTGGACCGAGTCTACTTGAAGATGGAAGATCGACAAGAAGACTTAGGTATCTAGTTTAGAGTTTGTGTTTTAGATCCATTTGTAAAGCTTAGTTTAGTTGATATGCTCAAGTGCACAAAACACACGTTTTATGATTTGATATTTGGTTTTTTGAATAGTTGATCAAAACAAGTTTACATGTCTTATATGTATAGTAGATGTATTCTAGTTATACATACATGGTTAACTTGCTAAACAAACTTATTTTGATATCCCTATTCATGTTTTGGAAAAATCCAGTTTGATAAAAATACCGGTTTTTGTTTTTGATAAAATTTGCAAGACACAAAAATGAATTGATATGTGATATATTGTCTTGAAATTTTTATCACATGTTTATGTTTTAACATAAAATGATAAAACAAGTTTTATGGAATTTTCAGAAATGATAAAAGAATTTGTAAAATATTTTTCCCTAAATTTCTGACCTGGTTTTTGGGCTGACAGGCTGGTCGGTGGACCGTGCCGGTCGACCGCACCAAAGGGCCGGTCGACCGATCCGGTCGACCGATGTGCACAGATGTGCACGTCTGTTAAGCACAGAACCGGTCGACCGGGTCGGTCGACCGAGGTGAGAGCTCTGCTCTCGGGATCTTTCGGTCGACCGGGCCGGTCGACCGCTAGTGCCCAACGGTCACATTTTTGACCGTTGGCGGTCGACCGGGCCGGTCGACCGGTGGCTGTCAGAACTGCCACATCAGCCTAATGGCTAGTTTTGTATAGGGGCTATATAAACCCCATCTCTTTGGGATTTTGGCCAAGTTTTAAAAGAAGAAAAATACCAGTTTTCTAAAGTGATTAAAAGAGTTTTAAAAGAGTTTTAAGTGCTAACAAGATTTATTCTTTGTGTTTTTGGGTTTTGGAAAAATCAAAGAAATTGGAATTTGGGATTTTTGTATTGGCTTTCATTCTTTATCTTTTACAAGAAATTTCCCAAGTGTTTTTTCTTTGAGTTCTTGTTTTCCAAAACACATAGTTTCCATACTTGAGCCATATCTTCTATCCTAAACTATTAGGATCTTGTTTTGTGGAAAAAGAGAAAAGAAAGGTTTTGAGGTTGTTGTTGTAAACCTCTAAGTTGTACACCCTTATTCTTGTTGTATCCCTCTTCGGTAGAGGTGATCGGGTGATTGGTTTGTGAGCCTCTTAGGTAGAGGTGTTTGTTGTAGTTGGCTACGGGCCGTATCCCTCTTCGGTAGAGGTGGATTGTGGTTGTATAGCCTCGGTGGCTTTGTAAGTTGAGAGAGGAGTTTGGTACTCCTTATAGTGGATTGGGAAATCCTACACGGTGGTGTAGGCGGGGATGTAGAGTTGGGTACTCGAACCTCGAAACAAATTTGGTGTTTTGCGTTTGATCCTATTGTCTCTCAACTCTACTCTCCTTAATTTGTGCAAGCATCATTCATTTCATACAAGCATCATTCATTTCATACTTATTATATATTTGCTTGTGTTGCCTTGCATCTTATTCATATTGCCATATCATATATTGCTTGTGTTATGCCTTGCATCTCTTATTGCTATATCCTTGATTGCTTGGCTTGATTGTGTGTGCACATTGCTAGGATTGCTTGTGTGTGTGTGCCTAACTTGTACTCATCCAACAAGAGCTTCACATAGCGCCTCAACCCATTTCAAGGGGAATCAAGAGGAGTTAGTCCAGAGCCTCGCAAGGGGAATTCGGCTACACTTGTTGTATTGTATTAGTTTGTGCAACATTTGCATTAGCTTCCGCATTTAGCGCACTTAGTTTGCATTAAGTTTATTAGATTAGCACTTACACCTATTCACCCCCCCTCTACGTGTTTTTCAATTGGTATCAGAGCTAGTGCTCCTGATACTTAGGCTTAACATCCTAGGAGTGATCCATTTGCTTGCTAATCTCATTTGCATTTGTTTGATTGCACATTCATAGTTTACCATGGACTTCATGACCCCTCCTAGCTTTGACCCTTCCAACATCGATGTTTGGAAGTATAGGATGTCCATGTACCTAAAGACCCTAGGTTTGCATGTCTTCCTTGCCACCACCAAGAGATGTTATCTTGGTGATTGCAATCATATAGGGGCCAATGCACAAGCCCTTGAGGCCATTAGAAGCACTTTATCTAAAGATTATCTTTTATGTGTTTCTAACTTTGATTCCGCTTTTGTAGTGTGGAACAAATTGACAACCACCAACGCCTCCGAGCTTCAAGTACAAATTCAAGAAGAGGAATCTAGTGGAGAATCCGATCCACAATGCTTCATGGTCCAAGGGAATGACTCCCTTGAGGTACATTCGGAATCCCACCTAGATAGTGATGATGATGCTAGTTCTTCAAGAAATGATATTGTTGATCCACATGCTTTGAATGAAGAACTTTCAATTGTTTGTGAGAAATTAATTGAGAAGTTTAAGATTTTGAAAAAGAAAAGTCTAGGAATAGAAAAAGAAAATAAGTGTTTGAATTCTAGACTTAATATTGCTTTACAAGAGAAAGAGGAGATCTCTAATGATAGGGATTCATTAAGATCTCAACTTAATCTTGTATTAAAAGAAAATGAATTTTTGAAAAATAAAAATGATTGTGAAAACCTTTTAAAGAAGAATGAAAACTTGTCTTCAAAAATTGATTTTGTTTTAAAAGAGAATGTTGATTTGAAAAATAAGATTATTTCTATTTCAAATGATTTAGATGTGTGTTTAAAGAAAAACATTGTTTTGCAAAATAAGATTGATGCACATGTTTGCCATGCTAGGGTAGTATCACACACTTCACCTATTGCATGCCACACTTCTTCTTCTAAGATTAATGATGATATTTGTTTGCTTAAGAAGAAGGTTGATTGTTTGGGCTCCACTATGAGCCAATGTGCTAAGAACCATACACGCTTGGAATTCTTGGTTCGAAAGAAACAAGTTCCAACTTTTATGCATGCACACCAATCACAGCATACACATGCTTCACACGGACACCATCAACACAAGTATGCTCATGTGTACACATGTACACATTGTGACCGAAAAGGCCATCTTGCTAAATTTTGCTATGATCGTTTACATGTTGAAAATTTAGCCAAGAAATTTGTTTGGGTTAGAGAAGGGACTAACCCCCATGGACCCAATAAGATGTGGGTACCAAAGACCACCCCTCCTTTATTTGATGTAGGTGTGGGCTCTCACATGACGTGAGAGTGATGACACCTTGGAGTGGATGCGTTCCGGACTTAAAGGAAATCATATGGATGCATCACTTTCAAGGGAAGGTTTGGTGGAGAGGACCACCACGCTTTGGAGACAAGGAGAGTTGCTTCTTCGGTTTTGGTAACAATCCTTTACTCCCATTTATTGTTTACATGCTTTTAATATTCATTGTTTATAGCATGTTTTTGATGTCTATGGATTAGTATGTTCATTCCATGTTTATTAGATCCTTGACATACATATATAGTATTTGAGACACACATGCTTATATGAACCCATAATTAGTGTTCTCACTTTTGTTTGAGCTATAATGTACATCATGAATCTAATACATGTGAATTCACATAATAATCATATTTTAGTTTTCCATGATGACTTTTATCATGATGATTTTATATGTGTTTTGATGCTTCATGTTTTGAATATATGTTTAAGTGTTAGTTTTCATTAAGACTAGTTACATACTTGTACATAGGATGGGCTACAAATAAATCTATATATAGTTGGAATTGAATGCTTATTTGAACCCATTAGATGTGCTAGTATAGTCTAGTTTTGATGATTCATACATTTTAAACTTGTATTCCCATTTTTGAATATGTTTTGATGAATATGAGTTTTCATTTCATGTATATGTGCATTTTGCCAAAACATTAAGATACACATGTATACCCCTTGAGTCATTTGTTTCTCATGCAATTCTACTTATGGACTCATTTGTTTTAGGGATATGTATGTATACTTAGTGTGTTGACAATACATACATATACCTTGAAATGAAAATTGATTTAATGTAAAGATTTAGATTTTCATGTTTTGATGTTTTTGTGTCAATATTTAACTTCATGTATATGTCTATCTAGTTCAAACTAATCTTATACATATACATCCTTTTTGAGCCACGTGCCTTCATGAATATTCATTTAGTGGACTCGTTGAGTTTGGATATGTATGTATATTTTAGCTTGTATTAGACATACATATGCCTTGAAGATTAAATAAGGAGTTTTATATGATTTTTTGTGTTTTTGATGGAATTATGTTTTAAGGAATAATTGAGCTTAATGAAATATTTTTCATGATTATGATCTTCACATATTATTTGTACACTCATATCTATTGCTCATGTTTTGTTTCTCATGAGTTATGCTTTATTGGTTAGAGTGATGATTATCATGTGAATTTCATTTTTGTTTTATTCCTTGCTTGAAGGATTTCGTGCTAGTTAACAAGTTTTCCATTTAACTAGTTGCGGTGTTCTTCATCTTGGTAGTGATTTTCAAACAAAACTACATTTTCAAATCTATCTTTGAAAACCCCTACCTTCAAGGGCGGTAGGATGGGAGATCATGTTCATGTATGCCCTAAATTGAAAATCTTTAAAACTTGAATTATGATTGGGTGGTAGAGAATATGATGTATACACTTGAACTTATTGTTATGTCAATTGGTATCATTGAACTCTTTCAATTGGTATCATTTTGATCTTCTTGTATACTCATATATGTTTTGTATGTATGTATGCTTAAATTCCAAGTATATCAATTTCTATTGGTATCTATTTTTCATACATATATATGTTTGTGTTTATGCTAGTGTTTGAGTTTCAATTTAGTTTAAATTGATTACTTTTAAATTGTTATCAAGACTATGCATGACTTTAGTTTGTATTTCATAAAGGGGGAGAAAATTTGATTTTGTATTTCAATTGGTATTTGTACTCCCACACTTTATGATTAAAAGTTGTTATTTTAAACATATGATATCAACATCAAATTGGTAAAATATTTACAATTGGTATCATATTTAAGAAATTCAAAATTTGTTTTGATTTGTATTTCCTATATGCAAGGAGAGCTTAACATCTCTCTTACATATAGATTCATGTTGAGTATATTATAAATTGAGGAGCTTGACAACTCTTCTTTATATGATATACGTGTGTAGGGGGAGCTTCACATCTCCTCTTATGCATTACATAATATGTGTTATGTGAATTGGGGCTTGTCATCCCTTCTTCATGTAATGCATATGTGTAGGGAAGCTAACTTAGCGTCTTCCTCTTCATGAATGTATATAGCATATACATATATTGATTCTTGTTTATTGGTATCAAGATGCTTCATTGACATATTTTTAATTGATATCATGTTTGTAGTCACCCCTTATTGATTTTGTTTTTTATTTTAGACAAAAAGGGGGAGAATATTGTCTTTTATTGCTTTGTTTGACATAAAGGGGAAGAAAGATTTTTTACCCCTCATTTTCTCTATGGTTTTGATTGTTTACCCCCTTGTTGATGATTGACAAAAAGGGGGAGAATTATTTGAGAGTTTAACATGCATATATAAAACTCAAATTACTTCTATGCATGATTGGTACATGTTTTATATGCATATATTTGTTTATATGCATATATTATGTTTTAATCTCAAGAATATTAAGTTTAATTGATATATAGAGTTTGCTTTGTAATTGGTATCTAGAGCTTATTTTGTTTTGAATATTCCATTTGATATCTAGAACCATTTATTGTTTATGCATATGCATGTTTCATGTTTGATATTCATTGCATATATTTATTGTTTATCCCTATGCATGAGTTAAGGGGGAGCTTCCTTGAAGCTTATCTTTAATCCATGCATATATAACTCCATGAGTTTTGTCATCATCAAAAAGGGGGAGATTGTTGGCCCAATGGCCTTCCACTCTAGTTTTGATGATGATCAACACTCATGTAGTTATGTTTACTAATATTCTTGTGTTTCTAAGTTTCAGATCATTACAGGATATTAGGTTGGTGATTAGCTTCAACAAGATGATTAGAAGCTATTCATGATGATTCCGGTGCCAAAGCTTAAAGATCATACCTTTGCACTTGGAGAATCACGGAGTTTGGACCGAGTCTACTTGAAGATGGAAGATCGACAAGAAGACTTAGGTATCTAGTTTAGAGTTTGTGTTTTAGATCCATTTGTAAAGCTTAGTTTAGTTGATATGCTCAAGTGCACAAAACACACGTTTTATGATTTGATATTTGGTTTTTATGAATAGTTGATCAAACAAGTTTACATGTTTTATATGTATAGTAGATGTATTCTAGTTATACATACATGGTTTAACTTGCTAAACAAACTTATTTTGATATCCCTATTCATGTTTTGAAAAATCCAGTTTGATAAAAATACCGGTTTTTGTTTTGATAAAATTTGCAAGACACAAAAATGAATTGATATGTTGATATATTGTCTTGAAATTTTTATCACATGTTTATGTTTTAACATAAAATGATAAAACAAGTTTTATGGAATTTTCAGAAATGATAAAAGAATTTTGTAAAATATTTTTCCCTAAATTTCTGACCTGGTTTTTGGGCTGACAGGCTGGTCGGTCGACCGTGCCGGTCGACCGCACCAAAGGCCGGTCGACCGATCCGGTCGACCGATGTGCACAGATGTGCACGTCTGTTAAGCATAGAACCGGTCGACCGGGTCGGTCGACCGAGGTGAGAGCTCTGCTCTCGGGATCTTCGGTCGACCGGGCCGGTCGACCGCTAGTGCCCAACGGTCACATTTTTGACGTTGGCGGTCGACCGGGCCGTCGACCGGTGGCTGTCAGAACTGCCACATCAGCCTAACGGCTAGTTTTGTATAGGGGCTATATAACCCCATCTCTTTGGGGATTTTGGCCAAGTTTTAAAAGAAGAAAAATACCAGTTTTCTAAAGTGATTAAAAGAGTTTTAAAAGAGTTTTAAGTGCTAACAAGATTTATTCTTTGTGTTTTTTGGGTTTTGGAAAAATCAAAGAAATTGGAATTTGGGATTTTTGTATTGGCTTTCATTCTTTATCTTTTACAAGAAATTTCCCAAGTGTTTTTCTTGAGTTCTTGTTTTCCAAAACACATAGTTTCCACACTTGAGCCATATCTTCTATCCTAAACTATTAGGATCTTGTTTTGTGGAAAAAGAGAAAAGAAAGGTTTTGAGGTTGTTGTTGTAAACCTCTAAGTTGTACACCCTTATTCTTGTTGTATCCCTCTTCGGTAGAGGTGATCGGGTGATTGGTTTGTGAGCCTCTTAGGTAGAGGTGTTTGTTGTAGTTGGCTACGGGCCGTATCCCTCTTCGGTAGAGGTGGATTGTGGTTGTATAGCCTCGGTGGCTTTGTAAGTTGAGAGAGGAGTTTGGTACTCCTTATAGTGGATTGGGAAATCCTACACGGTGGTGTAGGCGGGGATGTAGAGTTGGGTACTCGAACCTCGAAACAAATTTGTGTGTTTGCGTTTGATCCTATTGTCTCTCAACTCTACTCTCCTTAATTTGTGCAAGCATCATTCATTTCATACAAGCATCATTCATTTCATACTTATTATATATTTGCTTGTGTTGCCTTGCATCTTATTCATATTGCCATATCATATATTGCTTGTGTTATGCCTTGCATCTCTTATTGCTATATCCTTGATTGCTTGGCTTGATTGTGTGTGCACATTGCTAGGATTGCTTGTGTGTGTGTGCCTAACTTGTACTCATCCAACAAGAGCTTCACATAGCGCCTCAACCCATTTCAAGGGGAATCAAGAGGAGTTAGTCCAGAGCCTCGCAAGGGGAATTCGGCTACACTTGTTGTATTGTATTAGTTTGTGCAACATTTGCATTAGCTTCCGCATTTAGCGCACTTAGTTTGCATTAAGTTTATTAGATTAGCACTTACACCTATTCACCCCCCCTCTAGGTGTTTTTCACTTATCACACATAAAGATGAAAATCTAAGAAAGAAATTGGGGGAATACGATCATAAGAGTCTGATCGTCCTCAGAAATTGTGGAGGCTGAGGCCTTGATTATAAACTTTCGGATGCCTCCGATTCTTGTCTTCTTTACTGTTTCAGATTTCTTTTATTGCGTGAATATTCATACTCTCATTGAGATTTTATCATTTCTTGATTTATTCCTGCCTCACTCACTGAGCTGTCGAGCTCACCCTCCCACAAACTGATATATTGCAGGTTGCTTGGAGGCAGGGGACAGGGCTATGCTGCGCAGGGTTTGTTCTGAATCAATCCAACCTTGTATTTTGGGACATTGGTGTTTGTGGATGCTAAATGTGGGTCTTGGGATAGATGATTAATCTTGTATATAATATATATGGAGAACCTTGTAGTGGTTTCATTTCAAGTTGACATTTGAAATATCTTTTATTTGGGTTGTAGTAATAAGAAGTGTATTATCAATATGATGCCCATGAGAAGTTAAAAGTTATCAATTCTGAAACTCTATGGATGCTGAGAAAGAAACTCTAGAGTTTATGTTGTTATGTTTCTCCATAAGTAGGCGATGTTAAGCCGAAATACTTTCATGTTGTGTGGATGATTTTGAATTCGTTATATGGTTGGATTGAGAATAAGTAGGCTGATGTTAGCCGAAATTACCATATTTGTATTGGATATTATATCCGACCAGTAATTACAAAGGAGGTGCTGCTGAAATTTTAAAGAAATAAGGAAATGATTTGATTAATCGGTTTGTAAGTGGATGTTAGGTAAATTGAGGATTTATTAAACTGGGACCGTTACAGTTGGTATCAGAGCACAGGATATAGAAAGAGGATAGACTTAGAATGAATAGTAGAAGAAGATTTAATTGATAGGGCTGATTTTTTTTATGATTGATATGCATGTTTATGCCTTGTATGTATGTGAAAGCATTGTTTGTCATGGTTGGTTTAAGGGGGGTAGGAGTTCTTACGTGTATGACTAATCCGGAAACGCGGGATATTTGGTCATTGCCTTATGTTCGGATTATGGTACCCACATGCCATAATTCGGATGTGTTCGGCTGAGGGTGTGGGCTCTCAGTACGAGCTGCTAGTGGTATGGGACACTGGAGTAAGGAAATGATTAAAATATCAAGCGAGTTAAGATTAAGTCGGATCGTAAGAATATAGTGTAGAAAGTTGTTCAAGAGATAATAAGTTCTCGAGGAAAAGGATCGAGAAGGATATTATATGGAAGCAAGATTTGAAGTATACTGGAGGAATGTGAAGGTTTTGTACTTATTTGTTTCAGGCATGCCAAGTTTCGAGGACAAAACTTTTGTAAGGGGAGTAGAAATGTAACATCCGGATTATTAAATTTTGATTTAATATCCTAATTTTAGATTTGAAGTATTAAACAAAATAATTAGAGACGATTTGTAATGCCCGGGTTATTACACCCTGATTTAATACTACGTTCTCGAATTATTGAGGTTATAAGGAGTATCAGGAAACTTCAATACGGTTATTTTTATGTGATGATTAAATTTGGGAATTTGTTAGGGAAAATTGAAATGGATTAATTGGAAGAATTTAAATAAATGAGCGTGTTAAAAAGATATATATGTAATAGTAATAATAATTATGGTGATGTATGTACATGGGTACAAGTCACACATTAGTATATGACTACACTATTGCAAATATCTAAGTATAGAAAAAAAAAATTTATTCTTGTTACTTTAATTAGTGAGAGATGATCTCATAGTAGATGAATGGCTAGATTTGAATTGAAAATTTTGGAAGGCCAAGATTCACTTGAAATGAGTGATGGGAGTAGGTGAGGGGTTAGGTGGGAGATGAGCGGTGTAGATTTCATCTCTCCCTTTATTTCCTTTCCCATCCCTAAATTTTCAGATCTAAGAACTCACCCTCCTCTCTCTCTCTCTCCCCCCCCCCCTCTTTATCTCTCTCTCTCTCTTGCTGGCCGGACGACGGCAAGGCGGCGGGGCCGCGGCCAGGCACGGCCGCGCGCAGCAGGGGCCGCGGCCAGGCCGCGGCGGCAGCGACGGCGGCCGGCTGGGCGGCCGGAGATCGAAAATTGTAATGTGAGTGAGGTTCTTCCCTTTAATTTCTTGATACTGGTTGCTGAAAATTTTATGGAGTCAATCAAGCTTAGTCAAGTTACAGGACTACTTCTTAGTTGGATTATTTTTGATCAAACATTGTTATGAGAATATTCCCTTTGGAACCCTAGAATTATTATGTTGTGAGTATGACTTGTTCAAGCTATCCTTGCTAATTTTTGTGGTGCATTTGTGTCATTCTCAAAGTATCTTCATATGAGAGTGTTAGGCTTTGTTGAAGCACAATCCAACTTAATGCAATGGGGGGGGGATGGTATAAGTTGTATGGTAAATTCAATTGGGGGTTGACAATTATGAATCAATAGTTCATCTAACGAGGTCAATGGTTAAGGTTATTGATTGTCATGAAAAATGCGAAGTTGCATTAATAGCAAGGAATCCGTAATCCAAGTATGTGGCAACTTAATTTGTAGTTAATGGTTCGTTTGGAATAATATAATTAATTTGATAGAAATTAATGTGAGCTATGTGGTAGAAAATTATTATTAGTGCCATGATACTCCCATTGCATAATAACTTTATCTTGAAGTACAACGTGCATGCTTTTATAGATATTGGTTGAAAAGGAAACGTTAAATGGTGCAAGTTGTTAATACTTAGAAAAGTCCGTGTTACCTGACTGGTTGCGGACAAGCAAGATAAGAGGAAAAACATCTAGTATAAATAAACAATTATCTGAGTCATAGAGTTGGAGCTGAATGTTCCTAAGGGATGCGTTTCGAATTGTATTCGAAGATCGAATAGACCCTTATGGCCTTTGTAGAGTCTGAGGTTGGGGTCGAGTTGAGAGTTAAAAATTTGAAGCTCAGAATATAGTCGTGATGTGAACAAGGAGGAGTGCCAAAGTATATTCGTGTTAACGTGATGCTACAAATTTCGAGTTGAAACCTTTCTTCTGGGCAAATATTGTCACTCCTCTCATTGATGTTGTGGTATCAAGGAAAACTTGACATCATGACAATGATATGTATACCTTGGAAGAGAGAAATTCCAACTTATATGTTATGGAGGCACAAGGTAGTTTTAAAGATAGCTTATATTATGTAATCACGTAGGATTTAATGAAGGCCCGGATAAGTTTGTGTAATTGACAATGTGTAAAAATTCTTATTCCATAATAAATTTCTTTGTAGAAACTTCTAGTAGGTGGAAGTTGTTCCTTGAAAAATTGAGGCTCATAGTTAAAAGCCATAACAGAAAATTTAGGGATAAGAGTTAAGTCATTATAATTAATCTAGTAGATGAGAAAAGTTTTGTTGAACAAACTTCTCATGAATAGGATACATGCAATTTCAGCAAGTCGTTGGACTTTACTCACAGGGTAATTTCTTATTATGTTCTTTAGATTTTTGATCACCATTGTTATCATTTTCTACCGCTTTTCTGTTACAGTAACTCAAACTGTCTTGTGAAATGTGAGCGGATAGATTGAAAAGAAAGACGCACTCTGTCTATAATATTTCCTCATAAATTTCTGGGTGTCCTTATTTTAGGCTTCTGGAAAAATAAAATAAAATAATAATAAATAGGGAGCTGAATAAATTGTCCACTTGTGGGTATAGTAGAAATTGTGACTTGGTATCGTATTAGAAAGAAGTCATGGATACATATACATCCGTCACAGCTTATGAATCCTAGTACAGTCATTAGAAAGCGAGAAGTTAAGAACTTACGCATACTCATCAAAGTCAAGCTTGTTGTTTGTTAGGACGCTGTAGATTGAAAATCTATGGTTATCGAATTTTTAATACTTGTTTGTGCTATGACAGTTAGGTGATCCTTTGCCATTACTGGGAGTTGAATAAACATATGGATTATATAGAGTTGGGATGTCCGGAACTCTCAGTTAGACCTGTGAGCCATATCTTAATTTTATTACCTATACCTTTGTGCGCGCGCGTGTGCGTGTGATGGGTATTTACGAATTTTATTACATCTCAACTTGCGACATAAGGCACACATATTCTTATATCTCAAAACTCGATTGGAAGCTACGTGATGCCAGACCAGATTTTTGAATACCAATAGCATAATTATAACATGTTCACTGGGCATGTGATAAAGGCATTGTTACTATTCAAACAAAGCGGATTTCATGATAAATATGAACATCAAGACGAATGAATAAAATTGTATACAACTTAAATTGGCGAGATCAAAAATAATTGAGACTATAAGAACTCTCAGAATCTGTCTTGAAAGAAAAACGAAGGGGAAATAGGACATATTAATTAGGGCAACGGTAACCAGAATTGGACTGTTTATAGTTAGTAACTATGCTAAAACTTGTTGGCAGATCAAGTAACTTCATTAACCAAACATCGAGTGTATGAAAGGAGAAACATGACTAACTATAAGACCAAATCATATGATTATATAATGAGTGGCGGGGAGGTTAACAATTGTTTATGTGTGGTTGGATGATCAATATAGTATTGGGGGTCTAACGTTAGGATACGTTTGTACACTGAAAATTGATATGAACGTGATCATCTGTAATATTTAGGTTATATATATACATAATATGATTAAAAAGTTTGAGTATTGATAATGCGAATGAGAACTCGACCTATGTAAATAAGGCGAGTAGATCACTGCAAGGTTAACCTATACTTGTACACTTATACTCTCATGTCGAGAACCACAAACATTCTTTGAAGAAGAATTGATGAGCTGAGAAGTAAACTATAGTAATTGGTTGACTTATCGTATTGTGATAAATTAATTATTACTCAAGTGTGTATATGTACATTTATGCCTATTGCATTGTGTTACGGAGGAAGGGACCCGTATTGCACGGGCGGAGTGCGAAGACGGTGCTATATGCTATTATGTATGTACACGTTGTGTTACGGAGGAAGGGACCCGTATTGCACGGGCAGAGTACGAAGACGGTGCTATATATATATATATACATTTATCGGGAGGAAGGACCCGTATGGCACGGGCGGAGTGCGAAGATGGTGCTATATATCCTATTGGGAGGAAGGGACCTGTATGGCACAGGCGGCGTGCGAAGACGGTGCTATGATATACATATAATTGCATCCTTATAAATGATTGAGAATGAATGGTTATGTGTGATACAAATGTGTGTGTGTGTGTGTGTGACACTAGGGGTATGTTGGATGTGTTATTGTATATAACAATGAAAACATCAGGATACAAGTTTAGCTGATTGAAATGAATACCATATATTGGGTGAAAGTGTACATGTGAATCCGTGCATTACTTGAAGTGTGATGCGATATTACATTATGAGAAGTATGATATGATTATATGTTATATAAGTATGGCTTGTGATGTAAGTGTTAGTTGAATGCATAAACTAGGTTTATGGCATAACTCTGGTGGTTGGTATATTGTAGCGTGAAATACAAGGCACGTGAGTAATACACACTATGTACACATAAGACGAGAGAGTTTTGTTTATGTAACTCATAGACCTTATCACACATAAAGATGAAAATCTAAGAAAGAAATTGGGGGAATACGATCATAAGAGTCTGATCGTCCTCAGAAATTGTGGAGGCTGAGGCCTTGGTTATAAACTTTCGGATGCCTCCGATTCTTGTCTTCTTTACTGTTTCAGATTTCTTTATTGCGTGAATATTCATACTCTCATTGAGATTTTATCATTTCTTGATTTATTCCTGCCTCACTCACTGAGCTGTCGAGCTCACCCTCCCACAGACTGATATATTGCAGGTTGCTTGGAGGCAGGGGACAGGGGCTATGCTGCGCAGGGTTTGTTCTGAATCAATCCAACCCTTGTATTTTGGACATTGGTGTTTGTGGATGCTAAATGTGGGTCTTGGGATAGATGATTAATCTTGTATATATATATATGGAGAACCTTGTAGAGGTTTCATTTCAAGTTGACATTTGAGATATCTTTTATTTGGGTTGTAGTAATAAGAAGTGTATTATCAATATGATGCCCATGAGAAGTTGAAAGTTATCAATTCTGAAACTCTATGGATGCTGAGAAAGAAACTCTAGAGTTTATGTTGTTATGTTTCTCCATAAGTAGGCGATGTTAAGCCGAAATACTTTCATGTTGTGTGGATGATTTTGAATTCGGTTATATGGTTGGATTGAGAATAAGTAGGCTGATGTTAGCCGAAATTACCATATTTGTATTGGATATTATATCCGACCAGTAATTACAAAGGAGGTGCTGCTGAAATTTTTAAAGAAATAAGGAAATGATTTGATTAATCGGTTTTGTAAGTGGATGTTAGGTAAATTGAGGATTTATTAAACTGGGACCGTTACAATGTGAGGTCAGAGCTTAATATAAGTGATCCATTTACCAAACCACTAGGGAGAAAACTAGTGGAGAATACATCGAGGGGAATGGGACTCATGTCTATAACAAAGAGTCAAAAATGATAGTAACTCAACCTATGTGATTGATGAACTCATGAAGTAGTTCATATGGGTAATAACAAATCATTTGTTGACTTGGAGTTGCACTATCATTATTTTATTATTGAGAAGTCCCTTCCTATGATGTAGATAGTGCAAATTGCAATGTGCAAAGGATGAGTATTAGCTCTTAATGGATTACCATAGCCCTTATTGGGTGGTGTATTAATTGCAATGCACACTTGATGGATCCACCTATATGAGTGTGGAAGTGGGGCCGCTTCCTATGAGAATGTAGACATATTCTCTAGAGCACTCATGAATATCCAGGCAGGGCGCATGGCCGATTCGCGCCAACCCGTTTTGAACAGCTCGGTTCTTTGAATGATATGTAGTTGTAGGTCAATGATCCATAATTAGGAAGATTGGTTCATAGAAACTTTATGTTTCACCAACTTTCTGTGGGACACACCTACATATCCTAGGTAGTGGTTCATAGACCAAAAGTCACCATTATTGATGCATTGAGTTCTTATGTTTCCTCCTCTTCTCTCTCGTTCCTATTATCCTTTTTTTTTAATTTTGAAATAGTGGGGGATTGTTAGCATTTTGAGGGTATTTCAAAATTAAGCCACGTTCCTTTAGTCCCACATTGGATAGGATAAGAACTCCTTAGTGTTTATATATGGAGTCGCTTTCATGATGGGTTGTGTGGGCTAGAAACCAGGGGGTGCTCGCGCGCACACAAGCCCATTGAGGCCCAGTGAAGGGAATTGGGTTACCGATCCAGAAAACCTTAATGCGCATGTGCGCCCGCATCGCACGCGCAGGGGGTGCAAATCCGGGTTTCAGAGCCTCGCGGGTGTGCCCGAATGGGTTAAGTTTTGCCAATTTTATTTTTTGGATTTAAAATTAAAATAAAATCTTTTCAAATCCTGTCATAATATTTGGGTCAGAGATAGCTGTTGAGATCCGTATCTTTCCCTGTCCTGTCCTGTCATTGCAGTGGCTCTTCCCGAGGCTTTCTCTGCACAAGGAAAGATTGGTTCTCTGTCCAAGGATTTATTATCTTCCCAAAGATTTTCTAATGATGATAAACTCCCTTTATAAAGGATCTATTCTCTGCTATCAAAAACAGAACTCAACCATCTTCTTCTTCCTCTGAAATTTCTATTGACTCTTCAGTTCTTCCCTGCATCTCTGGAGGAAACAAAATCGAGCTGTTCGAGGGCTTGTGCATTGCGAGTGCACGCTTGCAGGCCAGCGATCGTTGAATCCTGGAGGGTAGGCCGCCATCAACCTGCCGCACCGAGATACTCTCTCAGAGGGGCGCGATCTACTCTTAAGGATAGTGCTCCGCACGCCTCGATCAAAATAGAGAAGTTCCTTCTTTCTTGAAAGTTTAATTTAAATAGCTTAGCTTAGCAGTATTTCGTATATCATTTTCATGTTCAGCTAGTATTGTTCTTTGTATTTGTAATGTTGGTGTCAATGAAATTTTTTACTTCTCAAAAAATTACACCCCCTTTATCTTTATGCGTTCACCCCGAGTTCTTAGCATAAAAGAATCTCAACTTATGAGCTCGGATCGGGTTCGGGCTGGATCCGAGGTAAGCCCTGATTTGAGTTGGGCATTACATCTAGTTGGCACTCAAGTTTCTCTTTTTTATTTTCTAATTTTTTTTTTTTCTTCTTTTTCTTCTAACCGCCGCTGAAATTGCTCACAGCACAAGCGGACAAAACTCTTTTTTTTTTTTTTTGCCGATGTGGGTCTTCAGACCTTTTCACCCTTTTGTCTTTTCCTCACAGATGTCAACATTTTATGGACAATTTCCAATCTCACTCCCAAGTTTCCCACAATTCAAAGGGCGTGGATTATGTTTTCAATAAGAAACTGACACGTTGACAAAATTATTCACGCATCACCACCATTCTTGATCGAAACAGAGAACCCCCAAAGTCCTATACATACATACTGTTGTGCTTGACAGACAACAACTCAATAGAGGATCTATCAGATCTCAATCTCAGAACAATGAAATCAAAACAAGAAGAACAACCCAATCGCAAACAATAGATCTAACGAGGTTCGGCCAACGTGCCTACGTCCTCGGGGCAATCCACGGAGAGAGATTTCAATTAGGAAGATGATTATAATGGCTCTTAGCCTCTCTCAATACAAGAGAGCTCTTAGCCTTCTAATTTCGCAGGTTCTTCTACAAGATACTAACCCTAGAAAACACTAGCAGCACTTAAATACAACAGGTTTCCGAACTGCAGATTTCAGCCCAAAACCCGACTGTCGGTCGACCGAGACGGTCGACCGACCCTTCTACCGGTCGACCGGTCCGGTCGACCGATTCCAACAGAGAGTTGGGCCCTTTACAGTCAGTCATTTCGGTCGACCGGGCGGTCGACCGCTCTCTGACACTGTGCACGTCGTGCACGTCCGGTCGACCGGCCCGGTCGACCGGAGAACCTGTTTTGCTGCTGCTGCTTGTTTTCTGCTGCTGTTTTCCTTCGTCTTCGTCGTCAACTTCCTCGGCGATTACTCGACGACCCCTCGACGACCCCTCGACGATCCTAATCAACTTCCCCATCAATAAACTCTCTCTTTCCAACAATTCTCCACCTCGGCGAAGATTCCAAAATCTGAGCCGACATCCAACGAACCCCAGTCTATCACCTGGCGAAATCGACACACGATCTCGGCGAAATCGACACACGATCTCGGCTTGGAATCTTTGGCTCATCTATTCCTGAAAACATCACACATGCCTTCCCTGCACTTCACCTTAGGAGAATTTCCATACCTGCCGATCACCATACTGTGGCTTCTACTCCGCAACTTCATGACCTCATGAAGACTTCCTTATGAGCCAACACTGACTCTCCACTGACTAGCTCTATCTAGTCTACCTGTCTTCCACTGACGGTCCAACCAAGTCTGCGTAGAGCCAACCAAACATCATCGGCTTCAACTGGATGCACACCCCTCCTTATGCAAGCTCAACATCTCCTCTCCGGAAGATAAAACTGTTCTTCGAGATCACAACCACTTCACCTCTATGTGAAGACCAACTGGCCACACCACTTCACCGCTACATGAAGTCTCTTCACCTTTACATGAAGTCTCTCCAACTCTACGTGAAGCTCCATTGACCACACTTCTTCACCTCTATGTGAAGCTCCAAACAACTTCTCGAGAACTCATA
Source organism: Agave tequilana (assembly GCA_038442645.1). Taxonomy (NCBI): domain Eukaryota; kingdom Viridiplantae; phylum Streptophyta; class Magnoliopsida; order Asparagales; family Asparagaceae; genus Agave; species Agave tequilana. The sequence goes on from JAVJIF010006906.1 coordinate 32,825, forward strand.
CATAGCTTCATAAGAGTTGCATCACCAATGGCTGCGCCTTTACGGCTGCCTACGTACCTTTGCCCAAAAGGATCAAGCCAACCGTAGTTCATTAAGATGAGCTTCATCAAGCTCCAATAATAGTACCTGTATCTGCAGCAGCGAACCTGTCAGACTGAGTCATATGAACCTCTTCCCGACCATCATGGAGAGCAACGGCCTTCAACTTGAGCTTGTCGCGTTCACAAGCTTGAGATTCATCCTTCTTTAACCACGAATGTGGTCTCCCCTTGGTTCCAATGGCTGCACTCAACTCGACATCCTTTGCAATGTCGTCAACACCTGTTCAGCATCTCCCTTGGTATCTTGAACTCCTCCCGGTGTCACCTCCGATGAAGTCTCCTCTGATGCCGAACTACCTGAAGATGATGAAGTAGCATCAACCTCCACCTGCTGCGATCTTCCCTTGGTCTTCGTCCTCTCCACCTGCAGAAAGACGATGGACTTCAACTCTGAAGTCTCTCCAACTGTGACATTCTTGCTCATAACTATCCTTTTGTCCTTGGGATCCCACAACCTGTAGCTGTTCTTCTTGACTCCCAAATAGACAAACCTCCTTGCTTGCGGATTCACCTTACCATTCTTGGCACTGAAGTAAGCCGGACTTCCAAATTCCCGCAGCAAACCATGATATTGAGCTGTTTTTCCAGACCAATGTTCCAGTGGAGCTTTACCTCCTATCGCAGTCGTTTGATTCTTGAGATGGCTAGCATACTCAATCGCCTCAGTCCAAAGCGACTTGTCCAATCCTGCATTGGACAATAACCTCCGAACCTCCTCCAGCAAGGGACGGACCACATCCTTAGCCAACTCATCTGTACCTGTTGAGAAGTGTGTAGCAATTCCTGTGTTCTGGCCAAACTGTAGGAATCGGTCAATGTCTATTCCAACATTACCAATGTAGAGCTCCTTTATCCTCCTACCTATCTGCCTCTCCATTCTTCCGCTCCACTTCCTCAACACATCTAGGGCTTCACCCCTTTGTCTCATCGGATATATCCAAAACTGCCTAGATGAACAATCAATTATCGAGACAAAGTACCTATGACCTCCAAGCGATGCCGTCTTAGCAGGTCCCCATACACTCACGTGAACACGATCAAGAAGACCTTCATTATGGTGAGCACTGGTGCTGAAACTCACCTTCTTCTTGTCCAGAACCCTGTGTCCACCTTCTGACTTGCAGGTAGCAGCACCTTCTACTGATTCCATCTTTGCAGGAGCTCGCAAAGATTCTTCTTCTTGTCCGACCTTTCCCTGCCAGTCCTCTGAGCCAACATCATCTGAAGAACTTGAAGTCTCCACCTGATCTGTAATCGTACTACCCTTCAAGTAGTATAGATTTCCTCGGCGGACGCCCTTCATCACCACCATCGAGCCCTTGATCATCCTGAGATCGCCATCTCGAACAGATATCACCATGCCCGATGTTTCCAAAATTCCCACGGAGATTAGATTTCTCTTCAACTGAGGTACATACCTCACTCCTTTCAGCTCCCTTTCCATCCCATCAAACATCCTGATTCGGATTGTACCTACACCCTCCACGCTACATGGGTGATTGTCGCCCATAACGACCGAACACCCCTCCAGCTGCTCAAAGTTGGAAAACCAGCCCCGATTAGGGCATGCATGGTATGTTGTACCTGTATCCAGAATCCACTCATCTTTCCATGAGTTACCAATAATGGGAGAACTTACTGAAAATGAGAAACCTGACGAGTCTGAATCTGCTCCATCTGCCTGTGACCTGCTCCTCTGAGTATTCGTCACTTTTGCAAGATTTGTTTCAGCCTTCGACTCCTTCTTCTTCCCCTTGAACTTTGGACAGTCCACTTTCAGTGCCCTATCTCTCGGCACAAAATGCACTGATCCTTCCTCAGATCCCTATAGCCCAACCTGGACTTCGATCTTCCTATCACCTCCTTGCCCTTCCGCGATGAACTTCTGCTTCTTACTTCCAGTGCCTCCGCCACTGAGCTTGACTGTGAAGGATGCCTCTCATTCTTCCTTGTCTCATAGCTCATCAATGCAGACGACACATCATCATACACCAAGGTCTGCCTTCCGTTGATAAACGTCATCGTGAATGTCTCATACTCCTCCGGTGGGAGTGAGTTCAGGAGAATGACCGCTTTGTCTTCCTCTTCTACCACGACATCCACATTTATCAGATCTGTAAGAAGCTTTGTGAATCGGTTGATGTGCTCGTTTACTGTGCTTCCCCTCTGCATCCTGAACTGATACAGCTTACTCTTAAGCTGCAACCTAGACTCCACGCTCTTAGTCAGGTATTTCTTAGCAAGAGTGTCCCACAGCTTCTTTGCCGACGTCTCATGTTGTGCAAGATATTTGATGTCTTGCGACAAGCATGAACGTATCAAGCCACATGTCGATCTGTTCATCTTCGCCCACTCTTCATCAGTGGTAGTTGCCTTCTTCTTCTCCAATAGGAGCGTGTCCTCGAGGTTCTGTGCATTCAATGCATCCATGACCTCACACCTCCACATCCCGAAATTATTAGTTCCATTGAACTTAACAACTTCAATCCTGGAGTGATTCATTGTTTTCACAGAAGCAGTTTCCTCTGCCATTGAGATTCCTTTCTTTGACCCTCTAACTATGCGGAAGATCAAATAACTTGAGAATAGATCTATTACAGAGATAAAAAAGTGATTTTTTACCTCTCCCGTGAAACCCTAGCTAGAGTTTCTCACCAGATCTACTCCAAGCACTGATTCGACGAGCCTTCCCTGCGTCCACCTGAGATCGACACACGATCTCCTTGAACACCAATACCTCTGACCTGAGATCGACACACGATCTCCACCTGATCAGATCTGGAACCCTTCGAATCTTCAGAATATCCCAAGCGTAACCTGGATGCTCTGATACCACTTGTTGTGCTTGACAGACAACAACTCAATAGAGGATCTATCAGATCTCAATCTCAGAACAATGAAATCAAAACAAGAAGAACAACCCAATCGCAAACAATAGATCTAACGAGGTTCGGCCAACGTGCCTACGTCCTCGGGGCAATCCACGGAGAGAGATTTCAATTAGGAAGATGATTACAATGGCTCTTAGCCTCTCTCAATACAAGAGAGCTCTTAGCCTTCTAATTTTGCAGGTTCTTCTACAAGATACTAACCCTAGAAAACACTAGCAGCACTTAAATACAACAGGTTTCCGAACTGCAGATTTCAGCCCAAAACCCGACTGTCGGTCGACCGAGACGGTCGGTCGACCGACCCTTCTACCAGACGACCGGTCCGGTCGACCGATTCCAACAGAGAGTTGGGCCCTTTACAGTCAGTCATTTCGGTCGACCGGGCGTCGACCGCTCTCTGACACTGTGCACGTCGTGCACGTCCGGTCGACCGGCCCGGTCGACCGGAGAACCTGTTTTGCTGCTGCTGCTTGTTTTCTGCTGCTGTTTTCCTTCGTCTTCGTCGTCGACTTCCTCGGCGATTACTCGACGACCCCTCGACGACCCCTCGACGATTCTAATCAACTTCCCCATCAATAAACTCTCTCTTTCCAACACATACATCTTTAAGTTTCTATACAGCCGCGCGGTTTGACAAAGCGGGAGCAGCAAACATCTCGTGCAGTGGCATCCTTGTGATTTCAGCCGACCCCGGGGTTTCGTGCCCCGCACGTGGCCTGACGGCCAAGGCACGTGGCCGTCACCGTCTAAAGAACAGATCATGCTCTGCTGGGCTGCCCCGGGGAACACTGACGGCAGAGAAGTTGATTGGCAGAGTTCCAACAAACGGCCGGTTACAGTGGACTTAAGTCCACCGCCGGAGTCTCGGATTCAGTTGGGAAGCACTCGCAGCATCATCGTCATAAAGCCCAAGCGCCAAGAAAAGACGGCAACGTCACGTGTCATTGGGACGCCCGCCACGTGAGGCCTTCGATACGACGCTGCTCCCCGCATTTGTCCCGCTTTCTCATCGTATTCGCAGAGTCTCTTTTTAAAAAAAAAGTCAAATATTTAATTATATCATTCTGTTGAAATCCGCACTGTTTATTATTATAACAATTCAGTAAATTGTGGGTCACACGTGCAGCTACTAACTTTGTAACAGATAACAACCCCCGAATTAAGTATCAATAACTGATCACAATTAATAATTTTTGCATAGGCTGATTGGCCACGGGGATTAAACTATTTTAGGTAATAATACCCCATTAGTTAAGAATCATTATTCAGAAATTATCTAAACAAACATTTCACACTAACCTGGAGAATTAAAATTCAAAGAAACTACACAATTTAGAGCTGGAGAAAGGAGTTTTGTAAAATGAATTCTATCGGGATTAAATGCAAGGATTCAGAGAACTATTTTTCACAAACAATTAGATAAGGGATTTAGTACAAAATATAAGCTCTAGCACACCAAAGGTTTTTCTGAAAAGAACATATATGGACATTGTTGTGAAAATTAAAGCAAAAATTATAACACTAAATTAGAGAGAGGATAACTTTGAATCTCTCTACCTTTATGCACAAAAGGATCAACCGCTACACAGCGGCGATCGCTCTTGAACGACTTCGCCGTCTTTTTTGGCCGGAAAGCCCTCATCGGGCTCGGAAAATGCCACTTCTTCCCTTTAACCTCCCCTCCGTCGAGCTCGAGCTCGAATAAATCGGGAACCCAACCGATCTCGACCTCGAGAACTTCTCAATCTCCGACCTCCTCTCCTCCTCAACCTCAACCTGAACCTCCCCTTTCCTATCCTTGGTCTTCAAGAACCCCCAGAAGCTGAAGCTCCCCAATTTCCTCCCCTTCGCCGCCCGCTCCGCCGCCTCCGGCCCCGGCCTTCGCCGCATGAACGGGAGCGCCACCGATCTCGACCGCCGGAACGCGGGCTCGCTCTCGATCAGGCTCGAGACGCGGCCAATCGCTCCGACTGCGCCGGAGACGCTGGATCTGGCCGGATCGAAGGAGGAGTGAGAGGAGAACGAGGAGGAGGACGAGGACGAGGGGAGGCAGCTGCAGGGGCGCAGGTTAGCGCAGTCGGGGCAGAGGAGGAGGAGGCGGTCGCGGAGGCAGGAGGGCAGACGCCGGAGCGAGGCCGAGAGGGGTGTTTTCGGCATTTCCAGAAGCCTTCCTCCTCGAAGAGAAATCGTCCTCCATCGTTTGCTCGCCGCCCTCGGTCGCCGGTGGCCGTTTCTGTGCCGTCGGGTCGCAGTTCGTTTTTCTTCTCGTCGATGACTGAGTGTGGGAATTTGGACCGTGGACTGGATTTGTTCGGACGCGAAAGCTTCGTATCTAAAAAAGGCAACAGATGGAGCGAGCGAGTTGACTGCGGTTAGAAGGCAGGCAACTAGGGTTAGCGGTTACAGGAAAAGTCGAGCGGCGGCCTTGAGAAATGGGCTTGTTCTTTGTGTTTATTTACGACACTGCCAGAGTGTGAATCAGCAATTCTTTTTTCAGTGGGTCGGTTGGGTTGATTAATAACTTAACTGATGGAAGTGGGGGCCATGAGAAATTTTGTGGAAGGTGAGTGATGATATTTTGATTTTCTTTTTCTTTTTACTTGTGTTTTGAATTATTAAGGAGCAAGACGGGACCAGAGACTGTTTGTCTGTTGCAGTGGGGCTAAGCCCAATCTCCGACAATATATAAAATTATGTGAGTTAGTCAGAGTTAGAAGTTAATTATTGCTAATTACTAATTAGGGAGAGACGGTTCAAATTGATCATCAGATAATATATGATGATGGTTTTGAGTATTTTTGGGAGAAAGTGAGTGGAGAGAGAGGATAATGGAGTTCTGGTTTATGAGTTTTTCTTTAATGCAAGTGAAAAATAATGGAATAGCTCTTGTATTTTTTCCTTCTCCTTCTCCCTCTCTTCTATTCTTCAAACAGTCTTGATTGAAGAGGAGAATTCCCCTCTTCGTTTCTTCTTCCCTCCCCTCTTCCTCTCTCTCTCTCCCTTCCGTTATCCAAATAGGCCCTTAGTATTGCAAGAGAGAGAAGATAAATTAACTCTCTTATTTATTGTTTTTTGGGTGGTTTGGATTCATGAAAGTGAGAGGAAAATTGGAAGTGGGAAGTGGGAGGAAAGTTGAAAGTGGGAATGAAAAATGTGAAAGTGTAGTGGGCATTTGAGATTTGTAGAAATAAGTTTTTTCGGTGTTTGGTTGTAATTTGAAAGTATAAGAAGAAAAGTATATTATGTTTTTCGGTGTTTAGTTAGTAATGTAGAAGTGGAAGTGAAAAAGTTGATCACAAAGTTGACCATAAAATAATAATAAATTAAATATTATTTCTGAAGTGACGTTTATGAGCTGTTAATTGGACTGCAAGTAGGAGTTACATAACATCAAAATTATGTTACAATTTATTACAAATGAGATTTAGATGACCATAAAAATTAACTGTACCATATTAAAAGTGAGAAAATAAAAGCGTAAGTGAGAGATATAAAAAAGAAAACAAAAACTTTCTCATTTCTCATTTTTAGTTAAAAAAGAAAAAAGAAAATGAGAAGCGACTGTTCTCATTTTCCATTTCCACTCATTTTCATGAATCCAATCATGCCATTCAGGGTAGATTCATAGTAGCCTTCTTTTTTAAGCACATGGGCTTCACATCTTTCCCAGTGATTTTGTTTCGAGTCAATTTATTCAATCATCACTATTTTTTTTTTTTTTTTTTGTGCATTTCATCTGTCCTTTATTTCATGGCCTAGATTTTATATGCTTCTACGTTTACTCGTTTTCATTCGTATAAAACTTCCTCGATTTCCATCCTTTATGTTCATTAGAATAGATTTTACTGTTTTCCGCCCTTTAAGGTTTGAACTCTATTGGAATTTGATAGCCTAGTTTTTTATTAAAATAACTTCGCTAAATTTCAAAAATAAGAAATAGTTTTTCTTTTTGAGAAAAACAGTTCCTGCTCTTTATTAAAAAAACTTTTAATAAAACATTCACAAAAAACAACAAAAAAAAAAAAATAGAAGTTGTTCGGAACAGTAAAAACCAAATGCCCCAGGCAGGTGCAGATGCAAGAAAATAAGTCTTGTCAATATTAAACAATATCAGTCCCCTTTGTGATCCTTCAAGCCTTTCAAGTACGAATACTGTTGCGTTTGCTGCCTAATGAGTATCGATTAGAATCTAATGAGATGCGACATGTGTGAATAAGATGTGTGTATAATCACAAGCTTTTTAAAAAAAAAAAAAAAAATATCATGACAGTACCAAAAAAAAAACATTTACCTCCTCATCTCGTATTATAATGAACCTATCCCACCTGAAACCCTGGGCGTATGGCCCAAGTAAATAATGCAACAACAACTTTCCATTATTGCAACCACAGGGAGGGGGGAAAAGGGAAAATGTTTCCCATAAATGTTAAAATTTTCCAATTTGCTTTGAGCCACCATTCCACATTTCTAGAAAATCCAAATTTAGAATTCTATATTTTTTGGTCTAAGTTTTCATATAACTATAGTGGGGTTCGGTTCATGTGTGTGAGCCACACACACACATACAATAAGAGCGTCAATCACGTGTTGACACGTGAATTGAACCTCTTATAATCTCTTATATATGTGTGTGGGCCCACAAACATAACACATTATAAAAGAATTAATATACGTGTCAATACGTGATTGACCCTCTTATTGTATGCGTGTGTGGCTCACACACATGAACCGAACCCTAATTATTGAACACATCCCATTTGTAGAAACTAACAAAACCCAGTTACCTAAAATAATTTGCAATCCGTTTTTTGCGAGAGGCTTGGTAGTTGAGACACATGCATGGCCGTCCATTAGTCGTTGCACATGGAGGGCAAGAGCTCAGACCAACTTGAGAGCTTCTATAATCAACTGAGTTCTTCAAACTTTTTTTTCCCTCCTTTTGCACATTTTTATGGTTAGAGTTTTGATTATTAACTAATTGAATTATAATTACACAGTCATCTTATGCATTTGGCTTGTTTAGTGTGAGATTCTTGCATTGAGAGATCTTGGGGGGGGGGGGGGGCTGGTTGTTTCAGAGAAAATGGGCTGAAAAGTGTTCATTTTATCCGGATTTGTGGGCTGCAAGTATTTTTTTTGAGCGTTGGCAAAAAAAAATTCAGCTGGAAAGTGAAAAAAATGTACTATCAATTTTCCTCTCAAAACGCTGGAAAACTGAACCTTTCTCGCAACGTCTGAGCCGTTTTCACTTGTATTAAGAAATTCAAGTTGAGATTTTCCAGCTAAACATGTCCTTAATGGATTCAGTTATGATTAGTTAAGTGGGTAGTTGGTCGTATTTGCAGTTGATCATGTTCTAAGATTTCGGCGTTTGATTTGACCACATAAAATACTCAGCCTACTCAATTAATAGAGAAATGGTAGTTAGAATCTGATTGATTCGCGAAGCATTATTGATAGGTTCATATTTTTAATTATCTTAGTTATATTGTTGACCGTTATCTAACATCCTCTCTCTTTCTAGTCGTTCAATTATTTTAATTTTAGAATAAGAGCAGTGAAGTGAAGGACATAGGATATTTTTCAAAGTGACCTAAATGTAATAAAGCTAAATTTTGGAACATACATATTATTAAATATTTTTTGTTAGATTTGGAGATTAAATTTATGCTTTTTTTTTTAATACTTATTATGTATTTGTATGCAAAAAGAAAAGAGAGAAAATAAAAGATAAGAAATAGATTTTGTTGTACTCAAAACTTTAACATGTGACCTTCAATTATTTATTACTATAAGTTATCAGTTGAGCTAGGAATAAAAATAAAAAAATGTTAGTAAATATGATTTAAAAGAAAGAGATTTTATATAAAAACATTACAAATTATATATATTATTCTATATATTTTATAAAACCCCACCCACACTGGTCTATATGCAGCGCCCTGAATAAGAGTGAATCTTTCGGTCATTTCAATAACGGATGGTAGCACTTGATTAAAGTAAGGCTAAATTCGTAAAACTATCAGGAACTATTAGGATTTTGTTCAAAATTATTCTCGACTTTTTCTTGCTCTCAAACTACCATGAACTCTATCTTTTGCTAAAAAATCCCCACTGCTGTTAATAACATAAGTAATAAGTTATTGTTAAGAGTAATATTAAGATTAGAATCCATATTACATTAGAACAATATTAGGAATAGAAGTTTCTTTATTATTCTTGTATTAGAATTGTATAAACATTTTCTTATTATTAATTGTATCCTTAAATATCTGGGCATTGCCTCATCAATAATATACAATTCAATTTTTTCTTTTTCAATTATTGTTACATGATATTTGAGGAACTTTAATTCTTCCTCTCTCTTTTTTCAAAAGGTCATAAAAAAATTTGCTAGAAAAATTCCCAAATTTTCAAAATTGCTTCATTCATCTCTATCTCTCTCTCTTTCCCTTGTTCCTTCACCTGAATCCACCGGCCACCACCTCTGCTCGCCTCGCCCTCGCCCACTGGTGCCACCGTGCCTAGCCCCCGCCAGCGTCCAGTGACCGCCTGCTGTAATTCCAATCAAGCACTACATACCATGTTTTTTCAGGCTTCCTGAGAGTGCTTTCTTATTGCTAGTGATATAAAATTGGTGAAAGTTTCAGATTGGTCATCCTGATCTGCAACTATTCATGGTACTTTGCGAGAACATCATTTACTTGGTCACATCAATGGAACACCACACCCCTCCTATCCTACCTACTGGCACTAATGCTGCTACTCGACAAAAATATGATGTTGCAAAAGAAGCATAGTCAAAAAGAGATGATCGTGTTGCTTCATATATTATTTTGTCAGTCGATATCATTCTCTTCGTGCTTATTTATGCAAGTTCAAGTCTGCTGCTGCGATATGAAAACATCTGACAGAAAAGTTCGTTCAAGCCAATGGAGCACGGGAATATCAATTAATTGCTCAGGCTTAATCTGCTTCTCAAGATGAAAAATCTATACATGATTTTTATTTTCAGATGAGTGAATACTGAGGGAACTAGATGAAATAAAAGCTAGTTCAGAATCTACTGTTAATATCTATACCTTCACCAGGTCCGAAGAGCATAGGAGACTTTATCAATTTTTGATGGCTCTTCGATCCGAATTCTCCACATTAGCTAATCGGCTTATTCATCGAGATTTGATTCAATTACTTAACTCTGTTGTATCAGATTTGATTTCTGAGGAGACTCGTTTACAGTCGATTGCATCCTGCAATACAGTTCCTATTGAAAGTCTCATTGTTGTTGCATCACGATTTAGATTTACTCTTATTTGCGGTCATTGTCACAAAAAGGGACATGTTATTGATGACTGTTTTGCTCTACATCCTGATAAGTTGGAAAAATATCAAGAAAAATTCGTGAAGAACGGGTACAAACCGCATTCACCCATCCATCAGCTAATACCGTAGTCTTATTATCTAACATTGATCAACTACTTGAACAAAAGATCACTGGGTGTCTACTGAAGCAGTTTATAAGTCTAACTACCACTACAAATCGACCAGTTTTCGTTATTTCAACCAATTCTGAAGGTAGCTATAAGCCCAATGATTAGTCTTTTTCATGATGGTCGTCTTTTACTATCATACTATTATCTATACTCTGGTCCGAGTGTATCTACTGGTGGGCATCACCAGATTCTACTAGCTGCACTAATCCGAGCGCATTTACTGGCGGGCATCACCAGATTCTACTACTAGTTATACTGATCTGAGTGTGTAATAGCAGATGTCACCGGTCCACTATAGTCAATCATATTTCTCTATTAGCTTTTGAAGAATTCCAAAAATCCTATTTTTTCTTTCTTTACTTTTACTTTTAATTTTTTCTTTTTTATGTTTGGAGAGTTGTTTGGCAAAATCATACTGATTTCCCATCATGAGTTTGAGGGGAGTGTTAAGAGTAGTATTAGGATTAGGATTCTTATTGCAGTAGAACAATATTAGGAATAGAGGTTTCCTTATTATTCTTGTATTAGAACTGTATTAGAATATTTCTCCTTATCAATTACATCCCTATATATATTTGGGCATTGCCCTCTTCAATATATAAATTCAGTTTTCCCTTCTTCAATTATTGTAACAGTTATAAATACTCTTTTTAAAAATAATTTATCTTTTCAAAATAAAAACTTTACTTTTGCAAAAGGATCCGTGTCAAATAAAACAACTACAAGGATTTGTTTCAAATATTACTTCAATATTGTATTTTAAGGTAAATCGTATGTGGTTATGAGTATATTTGTTTTCTTCTCAGAAGTTTGCTTCCAATAGTTTCAACTTCACCTTATCTGAGTTTTATAGAGAAAGATATAGCTAAAATACCATAAGATCATGCAAAGAAATTCCTGAAGACAATCTTTTCCAAAACTTTTGATATGTACGTTCAAAGTGTGCATGACTGCGAATTTCACCAGCCTAACACGTCGAAAATAAACATAGCAAACACTACCCAAATCCAAGTTTAGATTAAGTTAGATAAGATAGAAACTTCTAAATTACTACAATTAATTATGTATGTGGGCTTGTGGACTTTTTTGGGCTTTTGGCTTTAATTGGGCTTCATTTATTTATTCTTTAATTACTCAAGGCCTGCACAATATTAAATAATAAAACGTTACGTAGCAGTGCTTTATAAAAGAAGAAGTAGGGAAATATGATGATAAATATGATGATAAATATACACTTTTGACTACCTGTTGCTGCTAAAGTATCACCAATAATAATGCTTCCTGTCAACTTGTACAAGTTTTTTGTCTGTTCTCCTTTGAGAATCGTCATGGAGCCTCTAGTAACTATGATTCCTCCATCTGCACTAGAAAACTTGTACCCTCGAGCTTCCAAAGCTCCCAATTAGGGAAGAATCTTCTTTAAATTCGGAACGTGTCGAACATTCGTGAGGGTTCGAATCTGTCCAAAAAAACATCCTCATACAGATGTTGCCGATGCCACAGTCTTATATACGGCATCATTTTTCATCAGGACAGAGCCTCCATCATAAGGCTTAAAAGTATTGAACCACTCCCTTTTTGGCACATATGGTATGTGCACCTCGAGTCAAGTAATCAAGCATCTGAGTATTTACCTTTCCTGACTCAGCCGTCAAGACATCACATGAATCCTCATTTGCTTCTTCGACAATCTCGGCTTGATCTACTTTCCACTAGTACTAATCCCATCAGAATCTTTGTCGCCTTTTTCTTTTCAGCATCTCCTTATATTTCATACAATTTTTCTTGATGTGTCCTGGTTTCTTGCAAAAGTAGCAAGAGAAACTGCTAGAAACCTCTGTATCCCTTTTGGTCCCCTACTATTTGATCTTCCCCTTTGTCCCTTGACAAAAATCCTGAGACCTCCTCCGTAGAATCTGTCTTTTCATCAGCTCGTTATTCTGGAGCATCTACCTTACATATTCAAACTCTAAGATCTCCTTACCATACATGATGGTGGTTGTTAAGTGGTCATAACTTGATGGAAGAGAAGTGATTATAACTTGATGGAAGATAAGAGAGTAATAGAAGAGCTTTGTCTTCTTCTGATGTTATAAAATACTTGTACCTTCCTTCATCCGAAGGCTGTATAACTGATTCTCATGAAGAGCTTGTTCGACAAACTCTTCGTCATGTAAAGGCTCTCCAGTCTATCTTCCATCTTCGATGGTTTCTTCTCAATACCAAGTGAGGCCTTGGCATACTATCATTCATCTTCGATGGTTTCTTCTCAATACCAAGTAGGGCCTTGTATATGCCCTCCTCACAACTCACAAGCAACGATGTTACTCGCATCTTGCACAACAGGAAGTTGGCTTTTCATCAAATTTCTCTACCTCGAGCTTGGTTGTCGTGGTCGTCTTGCTAGCCATCGCTGTAACGGTCCTCTCTTCTTGATTTAACTCCTCAGGATCATCTTCTTCTGGATCTTCTTCTTCAGGATCTTCTTCTTCTTCCAGATTTCTTCCTCAGGATCCTCTTCTGCTTCCTCCAGGACAGCGTCATAATCACATCCCAATTCTCATGATCATCGTACAGATCCATGTCTTCTACCCAGCTGGAGTTCCACCAAATACCTCCAAGGAAAACCTTCCGTCGGGGTTCATCTCATCATTAGGCAGGACTCCCAGGTCCTCAGCTGCTGGTGCGTTCCTTATGGCACTTTCTGCCTCACTAATTTCATCTTTCTCATCTTGTTCCGTGCGAACCCTTGTACCTGCACTGTCTGGGGGACCTTTCAGAATGACATCTGGATCGGTCTCATCAGATTCAAAATCCCAGTCCATTTGGTCCGCAACCCAACTCAAACTTTCCGACCCCGGACCGTCGGATGATGATCCAGTCATTTCAGAATCTCCCATCTGTAAAAGCAAGAGATTTATATTAGACGATGTGTCTTCCAATTCTCCCCAAAGCAATAATTTGCATGAATATATAATCAAGACATGATAGAAAATCATCACTCATTTAACCATGTCGATCTTTCATAAATTTTTCATTGGGTACAACTGTCCTTCCAATAGGTTTAACCCTGACTTATGTGATATTTTGATTGCTCTCTCCTTTCCGGCGTCCATAACACTGGAATTTCTTACAGAAGGGCCCGCACCCCTTGCAAGATGCATTTGAATTAGGGTATGCGGGTACCCGTATTCAAATGTAGAGAACAGTTAAATATCCTATTATTTCAGGGTCAAACACCCTAAGATTCTACTATCACCCTAATACCCCTTATCTAACTTACCCTAGCACACATATAATTTCACATGATTCCATAAACAGTCCCGCTTACTACACCTATCTAGGCTAACCTTGCCTAAACCATGCTCTGATACCAACTGTAACGGTCCCGGCTCTAATAAACAAGATTAGGCCTAAAACACCAATTATCTCCATTACTCTTATAAAAATTTTGGCAGCATCATCCTTAATATTTCATTAATTCCCACTTACAATAACCAACAATTTCGGCTCTAAGGCCTACTTAATTCCAACAAAGATTTCGGCCACACGGCTTACTTATCATGTCACAAAACACCAAACCTTAACTAGATACATATGTCATCACTTGCATCCTTCATCGTAAGCATATATCTTTTCATCAAAACATCATAATAATTAACTTCCCAACAAATTGCATTCCCACACATGGCCATCTTTCGAAGCTCAAAACAAACATACCAAGGAGTTCACAATCCAACACATTACATTACATAAAAGTCCCTAGTTTCAAATACTATAAAGACAATATACACCGAGTACATCCAACATGTTCCACAAAAGAAAGAGGACTAAAGTAGAGTCCTTACATACATATTAAATATAACATGAGTAAGTCAAAGTGATACAACTACATGCCATACATTCCACAATTTAACTCTTCCAGTTAGAGAGGTCCCTTACCCTTATCCAAACCTGAAAAGATGGAAAGAAAATAAAATGAGCTCGACAGCTCAATGAGTAAACCATGCCATAGGGTGTTGATATAATAATTTCATAAGATAAACAGTTTAGAAGAGGTAATTTACAATGAGTCCCATAAACAACAAACTTGTTCAAGCTAACTTACTTGTTCTAGGCTCTATACATATGTAGTCTACATGACTCCACTATCAAAGTTGCATTTCGCTATATCATGACACAAATGAGATAATTGTATGAGTATGTGTGTAACTTTCGTGGATTAGACCTCTCACATCAACTCGGCTCGTTATATACATAAAGTGACATTCTCGTTAACACAAGCATTATCAATATAGAATGAAACTTGACAGTTCACTTTATATGCGTTCAATCAAAATGTAATTCCCCCGTCTTCCACCTCCTACCGGCTCCCGCTCGGCCCCTTCCTCCTTTTATATAATTCATATAAAACATATAAATTCCCCCGTCTTCCCCCTCCTACCGGCTCCCGCTCGGCCCCTTCCTCCTTTTATATATATATATATGTATATGTCAAATCCCCGACTTCCCCCTCCTACCGGCTCCCGCCCGGCCCTTCCTCCTTTTATATACATGCATCATGCAAGTTTAAATATACTATCCATAACAAACCATATACAACTAACTTACACGTTATGCTGAAATGATGTGCAACAATAAGAAAGAAACATGTGCTTGGGGTTTACCCAATATCATGGTAACATCATAATCACGCCACATTCAACCCGCATGAATATATGCATTGTCCCCATAAACTTGCTAATACTTAACCGATGCTATGTTGTAAGGAGGGGTATTCCCCCGCGCACTTTAGTGAACATGAAATATGATTCAAGTTAATTGATCGGCTTTTATGGAGTGCTATTAGTACAAATCTTAGACTTCATATAATGCATCATACTATTTCTATTTATGAAGAGCCAAGATTATGCTATACACATATTAATTGACTATCATGATGTTGGTCAAGAAAAACAGCGAATTAAGGTACTAAATTGGTTCGTTTTAGGCGTAATTAGTATGCTAGAACATGTCTTCTACACATGCATTTCACATCCATATAATATAGAGACACACTACTACTGCAATACTCATTAGATCTCCTTAACCCAAGAATAATCATCAAAACAGCGAATTAAATATGCTAAGTCACCTCATTTAAGTTTAATTAGTGAGCTAAAACATGTATATCACACATTCATCTCATCACAACATGATATGGAGGCACAATAACTAGGTAATACCATTAATTTCCATTTAGTGTAAGGATGTCCAAAAACAGTAAATACTACCCTTGTGGGTCACCTACACACAATCAAAGTTTCAATTTTTCTAATCTTGCTAGAAGATATAACCTTAAAAGTTTAGGTTTACTCACTATGATCTTTAGCTCCGAAAACAGTGAGTTGGGCTTCATGAATCTCTGCTTGGCAGTGCTAGATCTTTCCCCTAGCTCACCAAGATCTCCCCCTCCAAGATCTGGCCTACCCTTCACTGTTTTGCCGCAGATTCCCCTACTTTGCCGCAATTTTGCGGCAAAATGGCAGCACCTCGGTGCTGCTGCGGCTCTGCTTGCTGCGCGCGCGTGTCTCTACCTCCCCTCTCGTGTATTCTTGATCCAGAGTTGAGAGAAGCTGGGATTGAGGCTAAAGAGGGTGTCCTAATCTCTTACTTCAGATTTTTAGAGAGGAGATGAAGTGGTGGTTAGGGTTTCAAGTTTCTTCACTTGGGAGAGGAGAAGTTGCAGATTTCTTTTTGGGGGAGGATGAAGAAGAGGGCACTCTTGGTAGTCAACAAATTGGAGTGCAAGTTACTAGGTGAGGGAGTTATTCTCATGTTGCCACTTGGCCAAGCCCCCCCTCATGAAGCCACTTGGACTCCCAAATTTCAATGAGATCTTAGCCTTTAATCTCCCCCCTTGCATGCTCACCTACCACTAATAACATACTTAGGGTAAGCTTGGTTGGTTAAGGGAAAATGAAGAGTTAGGTTGAAATCAAGCCATGACTTTACCATTGCTAAGTCATTAATTTGCCCAATGACACATGTACATAAGCCTTTATGCCATTTATACTTAATCACCACAAACCCAATAGTTAATAAAAAAACTTTTAAAAGGGGAGTGGGTCAACTAATTAAGCTCAAGTTGTTGATATTGAAATATGGAGGGTAACTACTTTTAGATAATGCCTAAAAAAAAATTCTTAATAATTAAGATGAGGAGAAAATAGGTAAAATAAAATTTTGGTTGTTACAATCGCTCTGATACTAGTTGTAAGGACTCGGGTACCATCCCAAAAGACTAGCTTTTTAGATGGAGTAGCACAAATCCTATATATCCAAGACCATCCCATGTCTAGCCGCAAATCTCAACATTGAAAAGCAATCTTATATGTCTAGGTGCTTTGGAATCGAAGGGCTACAATAATTCAACACAAAAGATGGAATTTTAAGTGTGCGGAATGGTAATTGTACTGTTGTGAAAGACAAGAGAAACAAGAAGTAATTTATATGTGCTTCAGGGAGAGACAGTGACAATGAATCATTTGAATTCAGAAGTGGTTGAAGCATATGTATTAAATATGCAGATTCATCACCACTGAAGTTTGAAGGAATGCATGCTCAAGGTGGAGTTGCTATTGCCATCATGAAGGCTCCGACATGGGTTGTTTGAGTTGGAGAGTTTGATTATGTTTGAAAGATGAGTGATTTTGAGTTGAAGATGGAGATTCTTTAATTTGACTCAAAATAAAATCGAGTCCAAGTCCAAATAGAAGTATTTAGTTTTATGTTTTTCCCCACCTTGCACATGAATTCAAGGTTGACCTGGAAACCTAAGTTCTTTTAAGATTATGGGTCCATATTTGAATAGAAATGAGATTTTGATATTGGAGATTATTTTCAGCTGTGTATGATATTGTGAGAATTTTTTAGGTGATTTTTCAAAGGCT
The DNA here is from genome assembly GCA_038442645.1 of Agave tequilana. Lineage (NCBI taxonomy): Eukaryota > Viridiplantae > Streptophyta > Magnoliopsida > Asparagales > Asparagaceae > Agave > Agave tequilana. The sequence continues at coordinate 50,242 of JAVJIF010006906.1, forward strand.
TGATGAGAGTTATTTTGTGAGTTTATGTAAGATTTGCTTTTGTGAGTGATTAAATAAATTAGTGAAAAATTTTATATATTCTATGCTTTATAATTTTCTTCAAATTTCTCTTTGTCATAATATTAGGAAGACCATCCTAAATTGCTAGGATTCTGTTGTTAGGTCCCCAGATTAATATCGAATTATGGCTTTCTTCAAAGAAGAAAATAAAGGATAAGAAAATCGATATTGATGTTAACAAAAGTCAAAATGATGGCTGCCCACCTCCGTCAACACCTAACGTTACTATGCACCATTAATAAGTTTACTATGCGCTGATGTAAGCGATGACGCAAGCGACTGCATAGTGCCCCAAGGTTTTCCTATAAATAGGCCCTTCCTGATTCATTTCAATGTACACACAAATTCAGAAATCAATAAGAATTCCTACTTCTACTCTGTCTCTAAAATTCTCTGCTTTGGTATTATATTCTTGGAGTTTTACAACACGTTATCAGCACGATCACTCTAGTCTGTTCCCAGCCTCTACCTCCGTCAGCTCAGGGAAAAAGGCTACCACGTCAAGTCTCTGCCTCCATTAGCTTAAGGTAAAACTTGTCACGAGCCTCTGCTTCCATTGCTCAAGGAAGAGTCCTATCATAAGTCCCAACTTCTACCTCTACAATCTCAAGGTAAAATTGGCAAGTTACTATACTTATGATATTCGTATAACACCACTACTATAATAAAAGGAGGCTCTGCCACCTATTTATAGAAATGTGATGTGATTACGAAAAACTGAATTATTATACTAATTATATTCATATAACACCACTACTATAATGAAAGGAGGCTCTGCCACCTATTTATAGTAAAGTGATGTGATTATGATATCTTTACTAACCTCTAATTTGATGCTTGCGTGGATTAAACCCCAAGCTACTAATATTATATACTTTATTATTCTGTTATTTATATATGTATAAACACCCACTGAAAGGTTTACCGAGTAGCGTGGTGTGCCAATATTTATTTCAATAATTATTGCTTTATTAATTATGCCTGCAAAACACCCACCAAGTAGAGTGGCGTGCATATATTATAGCTCATAAATATATGTAGTACAATGCATTTATTTTACCATTTCCTTAATTACAATATTTAATTATATAAAATCTAAATTATTTTTCTCTCTCCTCCCAATGGCTATAAACCCAACGGCTATAAACCCCAACGGCTATATCCCCAAACGGCTAAAACCCCAACGGCTATAAACGGCTATTTTTCATCCTATAAATTGGTGAATTCTAAACCACATAACTCACTCCTCAATCTCTTTTCATTTCTCAAAATTTTCATCATCTCCAGAAGCTTTGTGTTCGAGTTTTTCGCAAAGATGCTTAGTCCAGCTTTGATGTTTCTTATTGCCGTCATCATCATCAATACTTCTTTCGTTTTTCTTGGAGATATGGATCCAAGTGAATTGTACCCGTATCTTTTTATTTTAATGTTCACCTTCCCTCTTCTGCTTGTAGCTATTATGATTGACATGCACGTTTTCTTTGAGAAATAAAAAATGTTGTGATTCTAATTATTTTTATATTTTGTTATAGTTATCACCATGTCAAACTTTGCAAAGCTTGAGTTCATTCCACTTGATATCACGGGAAGGAATTATATGTCGTGGGTTATTGATATTGAGATGCATCTTGAATCAATGGGTCTCACTGAAACCATTAAAGAAATAAACTCTACGACATTGCAAGATAAGGCAAAGGCGACAATCTTTATCCGCAGACATCTTGATGATAGTTTAAAATGTGAATACCTCACTGTAAGAGACCCAGGCGTTTTATGGAAAAATCTCAAAGAAAGATTTGATCACCAAAAGGAAGTTATACTCCCTGCCACCCGTGATGAATGGAATGCTTTGCGCTTCCAAGATTTTAAGAAAGTTAGCGACTACAACTCTGCAATGTTCAGAATAGTATCCCAGTTGAAATTCTGTGGGGTAGATATCACAGATGAAGAAATATTGGAGAAGACTTACTCCACATTTCATGCATCTAATATAACACTGCAACAACAATATAGGTTGCGTGGCTTTAAGAAATATTCTGAACTAATTTCATCTCTTCTTGTGGCAGAGAAAAATAATGAACTTTTGATCAAAAATCATCAGTCTCGTCCCACTGGTTCAGCAGCATTTCCAGAAGCAAATGCTGCATTTTCTAAAAATTATGGACGAGGATATAATTATGGACGCGGCCGTGGACGTGGTCGTGGCCGTGGACGTGGCCGTGGACGCGGTCGAAGTGGTTTTTACAACCCTTCACAGAATAACGCGATCCACAAGAAGCATCATGTAGAAAGACATGAAAAAGGAAAAGATGTTCGTGAAAGTTCTCTTCGGAATCCTGAAGATTCCTATTATAAATGTGGCTCCAAAGGACACTGGTCTAGAGTGTGCCGAACACCGGAGCACCTTTGCAAGCTTTACAAAGCATCCTTAAAAGGAAAAGAGAAAGAAGTGAATTTCACTGAACATGATGATCCTATGGATGATTCAACTCATCTTGATACTTCAGATTTTACTGATGATTTTGTTGATCTTCCAATCCATCATGATACTGGTGATAATTAGACATATGGTTATATCATATTTTGTTATTTGTAATTTTCAAATTTATCTTTGAATGAAATATTTCCCTTATAATAATATGTTTCAAATTTTATTCTTACCAAATTGTTTATTTTGCATGAAGCTTGATATGGATTATTCTAATGATGAAGTCAAGACCAAAAGTGGAGAGATTTGCATACCGGATAGCGGTACAACACATACTATTCTTAAACATAAAAGGTACTTCTCTGAATTAAAACCAACAAAGGCAATTATCAATACAATATCAGGTCCTGTAGACTTGATTGAAGGGACTGGTAAAGCCAGCTTTATATTGCCAAATGGAACAAAGTTTTTCATAAAAGATGCTTTGTTCTCACCAAAATCCAAAAGAAATTTGTTGAGTTTTAATGATATATATCTTCATGGATATGATACTCAGTCTGCAACTGAAGAAAATATGAAGTATATGTATCTTACTACTTATGTATCAGGAAAGAAGTGCATACTAGAAAAACTACCAAAGCTTTCCTCAGGATTGCATTACACATATATAAATGTGATAGAGTCACATATGGTAGTTAAAGAAGATACAGAGACAATAACTCTGTGGCATGATCGTTTAGGTCATCCTGGTTCAATGATGATGCGAAGAATTATTGAGAATTCACATGGACATACATTAAAGGGCCAGAAGATCCTTCAAGTTAGTAAAATTCCATGTGAGGCTTGTTCTCTAGGAAAATTAATCATTAGACCATCACCAGCTAAAATAAAAACAGAATCACCTACATTTCTTGAACGTATCCAAGGTGATATCTGTGGGCCTATACACCCATTGTGTGGACCATTTAGATATTTTATGGTATTGATAGATGCCTCTAGTAGATGGTCACACGTTTGTTTATTGTCAACTCGCAATGTGGCATTTGCGAGATTTCTTACTCAGATAATTAGATTAAGGGCACAATTTCCTGATTATACAATCAAGAGAGTTAGACTTGACAATGCTGGTGAGTTTACGTCTCAGGCGTTTAATGATTATTGTATGTCAATTGGAATAGTTGTTGAACATCCTGTTGCCCATGTACATACACAAAATGGTTTGGCTGAGTCACTGATTAAGCGCCTCCAACTTATTGCTAGACCATTAATAATGAGAACAAAGCTTCCTATTTCTGTATGGGGTCATGCAGTTTTACATGCTGCAGCATTAATTCGCATCAGACCAAGTGCATATCATGAATACTCCCCTCTACAATTAGCATTTGGTCAAGAACCAAATATTTCCCATCTTAGAATTTTTGATTGTGCGGTATATGTGCCGATTGCTCCACCACAACGTACAAAGATGGGTCCTCAAAGGAGACTGGGAATATATGTCGGCTATGAATCTCCTTCTATTATAAGATATCTTGAGCCTAAAATCGGTGATGTTTTTACGGCTCGATTTGCCGATTGCCACTTCAATGAGGCAATTTTCTCAGCATTAGGGGGAGAAAAGAAACAGCTGGAGAAGGAGATTACATGGAGTGAACCATCCTTATTGCATCTTGATCCTCACACAAAACAATGTGAGACAGAAGTGCAAAAGATTATGCATTTACAAGAAATAGCCAATCAATTGCCAGATGCGTTCACTGATACGACAAGAGTGACTAAATCATATATACCAGCTGTAAATGCTCCTGCTCGGATTGAAATCCCAAAAGGACAATCCGAGAATGAAGTCACTAATGAGTCTAAGACACGCCTGAAGCGTGGTAGACCAATCGGTTCTAAAAATAAAAATCCTCGAAAAAGAAAAGGAGCAGATAAGCACGATGACCCCAATGTGCAAGAATGTGTTCCAGAAGAAACACAAAATAAACTCAATATACAAGAATGTGTTCCAGAAGAAACACAAAATAAGACAAATCAAGAGATAGAAAATCCTGAAGATATAGAAAATTATGAGATCTCTATTGATTATGTCAATACAGGAGGATTATGGAATCGCAATAAAATAGAAAATATAGATGAAATATTTTCCTATTCCATAGCATGTGATATTGTTAACGGAAGTGAGGATCCTGAACCAAGATCCGTCACTGAATGTCAAAATAGACATGATTGGACAAAGTGGAAAGACGCTATACAGGCTGAATTGAGTTCGCTTAATAAGCGTAAAGTATTTGGACCTATTATCCTCACGCCTGAAGCCGTGAGGCCAGTAGGATACAAATGGGTCTTTGTACGAAAACGCAACGAGAAAAACGAGATTGTAAGGTATAAAGCTCGACTTGTTGCTCAAGGTTTTTCGCAAAGACCTGGAATTGATTATGAAGAAACGTATTATCCAGTAATGGATGCAATTACGTTTAGATATTTAATCAGCCTAGCAGTTTCTAAAAATTTAGAAATGCGTCTTATGGATGTTGTTACAGCTTATTTATATGGGTCGCTTGATAGCGATATTTATATAAAAATCCCTGAAGGATTTAAGATGCCTGAAGCATTAAGTTCAAAACCCAAAGAATTATATTCGATCAAATTACAAAGATCGTTATATGGGTTAAAACAATCAGGGCGCATGTGGTATAATCGCTTAAGCGAGTATTTATTAAAAGAAGGATATGTAAATAATCCTATATGCCCATGTGTTTTTATAAAGAAAACAACATCCGGATTCATTATCATTGCTGTATATGTTGATGATTTAAATATTATTGGGACTCACAAAGAGATCCTAGAAGCAATGATATATTTAAAGAATGAATTTGAAATGAAAGACCTTGAAAAACCAAATATTGTATTGGTTTACAGTGAGCACTTTCAAAATGGAATACTTTTGCATCAATCAAATTATACTGAAAAGGTCTTAAAACGCTTTAACATGGATAAAGCAAACCCTTTGAGCACTCCAATGGTTGTTAGATCATTGAATGTGGAAAAGGATCCATTTCGCCCTCGCGAAGATAATGAAGAGGTTCTTGGTCCTGAAGTACCATACCTAAGTGCAATTGGAGCTCTTATGTATCTGGCTAATTATACCCGACCAGATATAACATTTGCTACTAACTTATTAGCAAGATTTAGCTCATCTCCTACAAGGAGACATTGGAATGGTATTAAACATGTATTTCGTTATCTTCGAGGAACAACTAACTTTGGTTTGTTTTATTCCAGAGGATCAAAACAAGAAATAACTGGTTATGCAGATGCAGGTTATTTGTCAGATCCACATAAAGCCAAGTCTCAAACAGGATATGTGTTCACATGTGGAGGTGCAGCGATCTCTTGGCGTTCACAAAAGCAGACACTTATTGCCACTTCTTCTAATCATGCTGAAGCCATAGCACTTCATGAAGCAAGTCGAGAATGTGTATGGCTAAGGTCTGTAACTCAACACATCCAAGAAACTTGTGGATTACCAGTCAACAGAGATCCAACAGTACTGTTTGAAGACAATGCTGCATGTGTCACTCAAATGAAGGAAGGATTCATCAAAAGCGACCGTACCAAGCATATACCCCCAAAGTTCTTCTCATTCAGCCAAGAGCTTGAAAAGGATAAGAAAATTAATATTCAGTATATCCGATCAAGTGATAATGTGGCAGATCTCTTTACAAAAGCGCTTCCCCCTACAACTTTCAGAAAGCTTATTCATGATATTGAGATGCGTCATAAGCAAGATTTATGAAGAAGAAATACTTATGTCAACTTGAGGGGGAGCTTACGTGGCTGCACTCTTTTTCCCTTACTATGGTTTTGTCCCACAGGGTTTTCTTGGTAAGGTTTTTACGATGCAGCATAAAACACGTATACGGAGATGATGTACTCTTTTTCCCTTCGCTATGGTTTTGTCCCACTGGGTTTTCCTAGCAAGATTTTTAATGAGACATCATGTATGGTGGACAGCCAAGGGGGAGTGTTAACAAAAGTCCAAAATGATGGCTGCCCACCTCCGTCAACACCTAACGTTACTATGCACCATTATAAGTTTACTATGCGCTGATGTAAGCGATGACGCAAGCGACTGCATAGTGCCCCTAAGGTTTTCCTATAAATAGGCCCTTCCTGATTCATTTCAATGTACACACAAATTCAGAAATCAATAAGAATTCCTACTTCTACTCTGTCTCTAAAATTCTCTGCTTTGGTATTATATTCTTGGAGTTTTACAACAATTGAACAAAATTATAGAGTTTACATTTTAATTATTATCTTTTCTCATTGATTCACTCGTCAGGAGAATTTAATGTTGCGTGCAGTGTTGTGACTGTTTTGATGGTAAGCAAAATCAGCGACTAAATTCCCAAAAGAAGTATGAATTATTAGAATTTTGCTCAAAACTGTACTCAATTTTGTTTGTTTGTTTGTTTAACAACTACGGAGCTGTTTAGGTGCCCGGGAGTGGGTAGAAGAGTGGGTAGAAGTGAGGAAGTAGGAAATAGGATTCTTTTCATTTTGAAAAATGAGAATTGTTTTTTTTTTTTTTTAGATGATTGGAAAAGTGTAATGTTTTTTCTAGTGTTTAGTTGGGAATGTGGAGGTGGAAGTGAGGAAGTAAGAAATAAGATTCTTTTCGTTTTGAAAAATGATAATTTGTGTTTTTTTTCTAGCTTTTGGATGATAGTTGGGAAGTGTGATTGGAAAAGTATAATGTCTTTTCCAGTGTTTAGTTGAGAATGTGGAAGTGGAAATGAGGAAGTAGGAAATAAGATTTTTTTTATTTTTGAAAAATGAGAATTTGTGCTCTTTTTTTTCAGTTTTTGGATGATAGTTGGGAAGTGTGATTGGAAAAGTGTAATGTCTTTTCTAGTGTTTAGTGGGGAATGTGAAAGTAGAAGTGAAAAGGTTGACCATAAAGTTGACCGTATAATAATATTAAAATAAAAATTAATTATGAAAAAAATTTGTACTATAATTAGAATGCAAGTAAGAGTTACATCACTATAAAATTAAATGTTTTGAACTACAAATTGTTACAAATGAGATTTTGTTTGTTTGTTTGTCGACGTGAACTCTTTTGAGGGAACGCCAGGCCGTTAGCCTCTCATGTTCTGTGTACTCATGTGGTCTCATCTCCCCTCAATCGTCTGGCGTCTCTTCCAGCTGCTTGCTGCGTGCTGTTGAGCACTGTAAACTTCCGCACTAATTGCTAGTAATCAAGGGCTCTACTGAGCAGTGTCTTCTCTAATATTGCTAAAAATGGTATCGTTCCGGCAAAAATAAAGCAGGGAAAAGAAATAAAAGAAGAGAGGAGAGAAGAAGGAAGGAAGAAGAAAAAGATGGGACACATGTATAGTTAATATCGTATCGGACACCTAAAACTCAAAAGATATTGGCCACATTCATCAAAATCGAACAGTATTTGAAATCGCCAATTGAATCTAAATATGAGTCCCACAAAAGGAAGCCTGTCAAAATTCCATTGATTAGGTAAGATTTGGCCTATGAGAGAGGTATAAGAGCTTAGAAGTATGAGTTCGTTATTCCCCTCTTAACTTAATTTCTAGACTTTGTAATCTTACTGAAAAATGTTGCAGTGGTTATACAATGTTTTTTTTTTTTGTTTTTGGTAATTAACTCAACCGCTGACGGGTTTACCGGCGACCTCCGGGGAGCAGGCCCAGGGCCTGGCTGGGACCATGTCGGAGGAGAAGAAATGTCCACCAGGCGGTATTCGAATCGGTGATCGTTGAGAGCATTGTACTCTAATCGACACAGGCCAACTGGTTGGACAACTGCGTGGGACGGAATACAGCACTGTAATTTTTCTCGGTGAGTACTATCTGGAGTAAGGTTTCTTTTTCTTTTCTTTATTTTCTTTTTCTTTTTGTTTCTTTTCTTCTTCTTTTTTTGCCACAGGCCATCTCATTATTCTTGAGAATATCACATATAGGATTAAAGAAAAGGAAGCCCAAAGGCATGCTCTTTGATTGGCCTATCTGTTTTGAGACGTCCCACAGGAAAGAGAATTAGACTAAAGACAGAAAATGGGCTCAAATGGACTTGCAAAAATCTTTGAAAAAACCTCTTTTTCCCTCGTGATTAAATGGGCTGAGTTAAGCCCAATTAAAATCGTTATACACGACAAACGTTCCTAACCCATGTAAACCTAGTCCGTACGCCTGGCCTGCTAAGTCCCATTTAATCCAATAGAAACTAGGCCTGGCCTGCTGGAAAGATTGCAGGAGGAAATCCGTCCCCTCCCATGAAATCGTTTGCTCTGAGGATGCGCTTTCTCACTCATATGTGAAAGACATAAGATTTTGATGAGCATAATAGAAAGTATATACTCGAATTATTTTTAGTGTATCTCGTAGTCTTCTGGACTGTAGACGGTGCTACTCTGTATCGTCTTCACCCAATCGGAGACGTTTGTTGCCAAGTCCATCTAATCTAACAGAAGCGCCTCTTTTTTTTTTCCCCTTCCCTCAAGGTAAAAGTAGGGCAGCTGAAGCACACACCCCTCCTCATGATGAGGAGGTTCTGTGTTTCGAACCCTCCCGGACTCCATCGCCTAGGTAATGTTGATAAGTTCACCCAAAAATCCCTCTGATGATAAAAAAAAACAGAAGGTAAAAGTAGGGCAGGATGTCCTATTCAAAATATATTACGCTAGAAGTATGCACAAGGAGTTGGCTATTGATCTAATCTCATACTGCTTGTTAGAAGGACCTCTCGCTTGAGTATCTATGAGGATGAGGAGTGGACTTTATCATCACTCAACGCGCAACATAAGATAATCAAAAAGGCCAAAGGCAGTCACTCTAGTTCGGAAAAAGATTGTGAGGCTGATGGGCCATGAAACTAACACAGGTTTCGGTCCATATCTGATCTCTTTCTTTCTCTTCTCGGGATTTCTTTTTAAGAGATAAACTCTTGAGAATTAGCATGTTTAGAATTACTTGTAACTCCAAAATAACCAAAATTGACTTACTTATAAGTGCCCATGATATTAGATTTATGAAGAATCGATATCAAATCAGGTTCTAAGAACCAACAATGTCGATTTTTTTTTCTTTTCTTATCTTTTAAGAAATAGGTAAACCAATTTGAGTGCCACGCAGAAACCACACGTAATATTTGCAAAATGTGTTTTTTTGCTCCATCACTTTCGTTCTCCTTCTTAGATTTATTATCATTTCAAGGAGTTTGTATGCCAAGTTCAAAGAAAGTTCTCTAGTGTTCCCTTCACCCTTCGCAGCCACACATCTCTTATTGGTCTGCATTACTCCAAGCTTGCAATGATTCGGTAGTTGCAATAGTCTCTAATTTTCCTCTCTTTTCTCTTAACCCACAAAAATAAAACAAATTGACAAATTGACAACAAATAAAGGATTCTATTTTCAGCCGAGTGTGACAGGACCAAAGGGAAAGAAAATTGAGAGGTAGAGATCAGAAATCTAGACTCTTGGGGCATTCGTTGACTCAATACCTCTCTCTCTCTCCCCCTCCTCTCTCTCCCCTCCCTTTTCCACATATATAGTCAAGTCTAATTTGAAGTAGCATTAACTACCATGAAATTTCAGCCACCATTTTTTCAGCTAAAGTACTGATTCAAGGTTCCATGCGTGCACATTTGTACAAGATCCACATGACGACTGTATACATCTATGAGTTCTTTATTGTTGGGAGAGTTACTGGGCCTCCATAGAAAACATAATAGGTCTTAAACATAAGCTAAAAATCAATCTGATCTAAAATTTTAAGCTATTAGATCTTGGTTTTAATATGCTAAGTGAGTTATTTTTTTTCTATACACTTTTTCATGTGACACTGTATTCGCGCGTGAAAATCCAACAATCACCTCATTTATTTAAATATATCTCAATCATCAACTACGAAAATATAGGGATGCAACCATCCACGAATCTTGGTCGTCTCTGGTGTTGCGTGCCGGTGCAACAACTAATGAGAAACCCCAACCAATAAGAGAGATACACCAGAGATGTAGCCTAAAGACAAGAACAATTAAATAAGAGAGAAAACCAAACACAATATTTAACTAGGTTTGGCAATTTACCTACGTCCTCGGGACAAGGAGAGAGATCTTATTGATTCAACAATCAATTATAGGTTACAATTCATGGGGGCTATACCTCTTAATTTATAACCAGAGAGTCCTAGAGTTTTAGGAAATCACACTTGGATTCGACTCCGGATCAGAAACGGAGTTCAAATCCTAATAGGACCAGCAGATCTGACTATGGGTGGACCGACCCTTCCTTCGATTGACCGGTCGGTCGACCGTACACAACAGAAACAAAGCTGTACCAGTCGATCGATCGACTGTTAACAGAAACTGGGCTCATGGCAGTCGATTGACCGCTCGGTCGACCGAACTACTGCAGTGCACCAAACTGTGCATGTCGGTTGACCGGGCGGTCGGCCGGCCTATTATTCTGGCTGCATATGGATCGCATTCTCGCTCCTTTTGGACTCCAATCTCTGCACTATTTCTTCCGATAAGTTAAAAAACTCTTCCATCAAGCTTTTATCTCCTCTCTCCTTACACCTGGAGATCTCATTCGTGGTACACTGATATTAGTCTCAACTGGCAATAAGCGACGTGGATTCCATTCCTGTGTGGGCATCCATGAATCTCCACTTACTGGGCTCTCCACTTGCTTGGCTTTCACATTGAATTTCACTCTCATGTAAGTCACAGCCTACGCTTTGATATCACTGTTAAAGAGTTACTGGAGCCTTAAATAAAGACTGAGAATTAATTTGACCTAAAAACTTAAGCTATTAGGTTTTAGCCTTAACTCAACTTCCTATTTAATAATGCTTTGATTTGTATTTGGTTTCGGATGGTCATGACCATACTTAGCTGAGTTCCATTCCAAATTCCATTTTCAGGAGAAGAAAACAAGAAAAGATTGAATGTTTTTATAACTACAATTAAAAAATACATCCACATTTCACAAACTTGATTAAATCTTCTCTAAACACACTTTATGATTTTTTTTCAAAAATAATCTATTTATCCATTAAACAATTAAAAATACACCAAAAGGAAATAAAAGGGCATGAAAGTAACCGTTTTTTAGTATTTCTAAGACTTTTTTGGGAATACACATAACATATTAAGATATGTATATTGTCACCGAGATCTGACTCACGAGTTATAAGATTGAGCAGGGAAATGGGAGGTCCAGGCTTGACGACGGCTACAGCCTTTGCTCCAAATATATATATATATATATATATATATATATATATATATATATATATATATATAGGGAGCTGATCCTCTAAGAACGGTTCTTACGGATTTCTGTGAGAACTTTCACGTGGGTCGTCGGATCTGATAGATCAAATCAAATAAAACTAGATCTCTATCAGATCCGACGACCCACGTGAAAGTTCTCACATGAATTCGTAAGAACCGTTCTTAGGGGATCAACTCACTATATATATATATATATATATATATATATATATATATATATATATATATATATAACATTTAGAATTTGATATACATACTTTTTGTCTTTTTACATTATTTTTTAAAGAAGTACATATATATTATTCTTTTTTCTTTTTTTTAGAGATGAATTATTATTATTTTTTCCTTCCATATAGATTTGAGATCAGCTCGTACCAAGAGATTTTGACAAGTATCTTATAAACTGCTTGAAATCTTGTCTTCCATAGATGGCTATTGTTTGTTTTCCAAACAACAACAACACAACAACAACAACAAAAAAAAACTCAGACGAGAAAGAGGACTCCTGCATTTGCTGTCAGCCAGGGAGGTTCACTATTTTATTTCCCCTGGTAAATATAAAAATATGAAAGAAAATCCAGATAATTCCCCTAGCAAAAATACACGAGATAAGCCCAAGCCTGTCTTATATTAAGCACACCGCTTGCACAAGTGAGACATTGTTTTCCCTAATGGTAAGACCTGAGTTCTATCCCACCATCTATAATAGGCTTATAAATCATGGTGGTATGGATTATCATTAAGCTTAAATAATACTAACGTTTCTTTGTAGCACTATATATAAACTCTCATGGAGTAGATCAGAGATGAGTTTTAGAGAGATGTAAGACAATGAGATGAGAGGAAGAGGGTGAGGATCGGTGATAAGTAAACATGGTTCTTTTATATTTTTGTAATTTATTTTTTTCATAATAGGTCTCACATTTATATATCGTGAAGATAAGTGGGGATTGGATGTCCTCAAAGTTGGCCCGCTGGTCAGGCCCTGAGTTTGCTTCCTAGAAGTCATCGTTTAAAATTATGTCGGGTGTGAATATTTGTAAACGGTGTGTGTGTGTGTTAGACTTGAGGATAACCTCCAATTTGTTCTAAAAAAGAAGTTGAAGATTGGAGAGCCGATCACATAAATCTTGTGTCTTTGTATTAATTATTTTTCATCTTGCACTCGAGATTATCAGTTTCACGTTAGGTTGAGATAGTCAATGGCAAACTCAATCCTCAACCAAAAAAAAACACCACAATATTTAAAATTTTCTGTGTTTTTTTTTTTTTTTTGCCTCGACTAGTATTATTCCTCGCCAACAGATGGGGAGACAAGTGAAGGAACGGTCGGTTCTGATTCGCCAGCGAAAGCGAAAAAATCTCGGTGTCTTCAGGCCAGCGAGCAGCCAACGCGAGTGAGACGGCGCGGACGGCACGAGCGGGCGGGCGTGCGTGCGGGCCCCGCCACTCACGTGCGGAGAAGGTCAGCACAGTAGGTCGGCTGGTGGCGGGGCCCACACTCCCCACGTGTCGTAAAGCAACGCGTGGGGATGACACGATCTCTCCCTCTCGCCGCCCCGCGTTGTTTCCACGGGCCTTCGTGGCGTGACGTGCGTGGCGGCTTTCCGCGCGTGGCCGCCTTTTTGACCTCGTCACTCGGCCGCCCTCCGAGCCTTGCTAAAACGACGCTTATTATCGTTAATATCTACTCTTTTAAACCGGCTACGTAAAAACTCCATAAATATCTTTCGTTTCTGTATTCATCAACATGATGAAAAGGACAGCGCCCAATAACACTCGAGTCTCTGCCTCTGGTCCCGAGAGTCTGCAGGAGTTAATAAATCCAAGAACTTCCGAGGTCCCAATGACTAAGCAGTTTCTTTTAAGGGTGATGTAGGTTGATTCGTCCCGTCAAGCCAACGAATCTGTGACCCGTCTCGTCACGGTTAGACGGACGGGTTGAAATCCCCGGTATTCGTTATTGGACTCGCGGAGACGGTTTGACCCGTCTCGACAATTTTTATTTATTTATTTTTTTTAATTCGAAATTTCTTAAATTTTTAAATTTAAAGTTATAAAGAAATTAGGAAAAAATAGTAAAAAAAGAGGGAAAAATTTTAAAAAATGTCTAAAATTATAAAATATATATATATAATTGATATTTAAGGCAAATTATTTTATTAATTGAAAAAATCATATACTAATCTGCTCATCACATATATAATGTACATAAAACTTGTAACACCCCATCCTCAGTATACGTACCCAGTTATGTATCCTGATTTTTTTGAGCGTATTTTTTTAATTATTTTATTTTATTTTTCTGTTATTTAAATTCTTACTCATATAGCAGTACTGCATGATTTGACCTTTTCAGTATTCAGATTTGACCGATTTCAGTTTCAAATATTATTTTTTTATATTCTAGATTTTTCATGATTTTCTGGAATTTTTCAGAATTAAGTTGTAAATCTTCAAAACTGGTGTCGACCAGCACCGCTGACCGATTCCTTGATTTTCATGATTTTTCTGGAATTTTTCGGAATTAAGTTGTAAATCAAATTTCTGCATTCCGCTTTCGTATTTCTTCTTAAAATTATATTTTCTTCTTTCAGGCATTTTCTGGGATTTTTCAGATTTTATCAAAATCCGGCCAACCCGGTGTAGATCGGTGTCAACGTTTGACTTCGGGGTTTTTATCTTGAAAATGAGATTGAATTTCTGAAAACCGATTTCACCAAAAATCTTTTTATAATATTTGTTATTTTTGAGAATTTTTGGGGAACTTTCCAAGCTATGTTATTTTTGGACCTTTCCGGAGTTTTCGGTATTTTCCCAGATACCGAGAATTTATCCGAATATTCCACTTTTCTCTTTTTCCCATTTTCTCCCTCCTTCCTCAAACGCGAGTTTCACCTACCTGGGATTCTGCATTTAATGCGGAGATCCTCTCCACGCCTCCCCATGCTGCCTTTAATGCACTGCTAATCAATTCCAATCAAGTCATTATGACTTTTGTCCTTTTGTTAAAACGCAGCCTTTTGCATTTCCTCCTGGACGCGGCTTTCATCCCCGCGTCCAGTTCTTTTGGCCTGGACGCAACCATTGCCTTGTTGAGACGCAACTTAATTGGTGCGTTCTCTTTTGCTTTGATAAGCAATGGCAATATTATTATAATGTTTTCCCACCCTTTATAAATACCCCCACTCCTTCTCTCTCTTTCATTAATCATTCTTTCTTCTTCTTTGTTTCCTGAGAACAAAAAACAGCAGCCCACTCCCTTGGCCGGCCACCACTCCTCCATTTCCACCACCATCTCCTCCACCACTCCTTCACCAAATCCTCCACCATTCTCCCCTCCATCTCCTCCTCCATTTCCAACAACAACACCACCTCCATATCATCTTCTTCTTCCTCTTTTCCACCATAAAACACCAAGAAACACCAAACAACCCATTCTCACCACCACCTTCTCCACCATTTCCACCACCACCTACACCTCCTTGGACACCACGAACCACACCAATATCAACTCCTCGGCGAGCTCTTTCATTCTAGCCAACTCGTCGCTCCCCGTAACATCGTTTGCAAAATCCCATTTTTTCAAAGTGAACTATACTTGCACCATCAACCTCCTTCCCTTGTGAAGGCCGGCCACTCCTTTCGGATTGGGGCCGCGCTCTTCTCCGTTGGCAAGACTCTAAGGCCGGTGCCCTCCTTTCGGATTGGGGCCGTGCTCTTCTTCGTCGACAATATCGCCGTAGATTATTCCGGTAATCGTTCGCGATTATTCCGGTAATCGTTTTGGTGATAATTGACGACAACGATTATTCGGATGCACAAGGCTTCAAAGTAACATTTTTAGGCGAGTGGTTTTCCTCGCCAAAGACTTGGACAACTTATTCTCATACTTGAATTTTTATATCATGCAAGATAATCAACAAACACAAACCCTCAAAAGTCAGGTTCTGCTCTCTGTTTGCACTCTGTTAGTCGACTTGACCCAGTCATTAGTCGACTTGAACCCTTTATTAGTCAACTACCCCCTTATCCTAGTCGACTAACTCATTGAAACGCAACCCTTTTCTGAAGACGCGACCTTATTAGTCGACTAACCCCTTTTTCCTAGTCGACTAACTTTTTCTTAAAGACGCGGCTCTACGAGACGCGGCCTTATTAGTCAACTACCCCTTTATCCCTAGTCGACTAACTTTTTCCTGAAGACGCGACCCTATGAGACGCGGCCTTATTAGTCGACTACCCCTTTATCCCTAGTCGACTAACTTTTTCCTGAAGACGCGACCCTATGAGACACGACCTTATTAGTCGACTTGTCCTTCCTCTATAGTCGACTAACTCCTTCCTAAGTCGACTACTTGCCTCTCCCTAGTCGACTAACTTTGGCTGTCTGCTGTGGTTAATCACTTCCTTGAATATGGACCTTATCCTCAGGACTTGTATTATATATTGTTATTACATGACTTGTCACTTGACGAATATCACCTCTTGTCATGCTATCTCTTGACACCAGGCATGATGCACTTGACTCTTATAATTATCACGATAACGGGAATGATAACCGGACATCATGTTTTACAAACTTGAATTACGTAATAGTAAACATCGTACTCCTGATACTCCTGTCTTCATAATATTCCTGACTTGCTCCTGCTCATTCCCGAAATCGGATAATTATCTAAAGAACTCATAAAATGAGACAACTTACATCGGGTCGGGGGAAACATGCGGCTATCAATATATGTTCATGTTTACAGTGGCACTAGGTATGTTGTGCAACTAAATTTTCGGTCTGACCTGTGGGCCTCCAGGCGACCGAGGGGAGTGCTGGCTCCCTCATTCCTGGTACCATCTTGATAAGGGCATTCCATAAGACCCTCCTGTACGCCTTGCGGCTGGTTCCGAGCACCAGTAACGGAACGTCATGGACCGTGGTCCCGGGCAAGCACGGGACCCACTGTAAACATTGTTCGTTGATACCCCGTTGGTTTCCAATAACAGCCTCGATTTACTCCTATGTGGATGTATGTGTGCTGGGACGCTATTACACATACCTAGACATATGGGTAGATCGAGTAATAAGTATAAATATAAAAATGGCAGAAATAGATTTATTCAGGCCCTATTACCTTCATTTTGTGTCTCCATTTCATGTTTACTGTACACGTACACTCAACACAGTTTTTGATGTTTAATACTGTTTGATCATATCAACACATGCATATACTTATCTCTTCATGACATTTGGCTTTCACCTGCATATTTGTTAGGGAGTTCTGACTCCCCTGAACTCGCATGTTCAGGTTCTGTAGCGTGGACTGAAGTGGAGCCCTCCACTGAAGATCAAGCCTATCTCTCGGAGCAGGCTGACTTGTCCTAGCTCCTTCTGTTCCTGATCCTTCCTGCTAGCTCGGGGATCTTCTTCTTCAGCCCGTGAGCACCTTTTGCTGTACAAATTGTAAATTTTACTTTTGTACTTGGCTGTGATATAATGTACATGTACCGATATATCACGCTCTGTGATAACTTTGTAATACTTATGTTAGAATGCATATTACCACGTGTTTCCGTACTCTGATTCTTGTCTGTACTGATGCTTAGCGTATATACGTGAGGGTATCTCTGACCTGCGTATATACGTCGCAGTAACGTCTCCGTACCCGCCGGATCGGGGCGTTACAAAACTCATCTCGTATAATATACATAACAAAACTCTAGTGCTCATCTCATACAATGTACATAAAAAACTCTGGTGGTTCTCTACTCGTCATCATCGTCCTGTTCAAATTCTTCATCTAGAATAGCTTTTCCTTGTGTGCGTCTTTCTGCATCGAACCAGTCCTTTAAGCAAACAGCCATCTCCAAGTGTTTCGGCGTCAGCCTGCTCCTCCAGGGTGTCAAAACTCTACCACCTACAGAAAATGTGCTCTCGGACGCTACTGTAGAGGCCGGAGGTGTCAGTATATCTCGGGTCATGGTAGAAAGAACAGGAAATTGTTTTCTCTGTTCTTTCCACCATGACAAAACATCAAATGTTTCCCATCGTTCATCATCATTTTCATTTATTTCAGCAGGCATTGTGTTCAAATATAAATTAAGTTCATCAAATGAACCTGCTCCTGAAGAGTGTTTCTTTCTAGTATTAGAGGAAAGTAAACTTTTAAAATTAGATAATCTTTTACCTAGACTACTAGAAGAAGTTTGTGATGGTGTAGGTGCCCTAAATTCAGAAGAAGAAGGGGAAATAACTCATCTCTGTACAATGAGTACATTTCTTTTAAAAGAGATCTAATTTCTAAAAGTAATTTATCTATATCTTGTTCATAATTTAAACATAAAATAAAACTGGATAATAAAAGTTTTAAATTATCTATTTTAATTCTAGGATCCATAATTGCAGCTAAGTAAAATAAAAGGCATATTTTCAAAATATTTTCAAAAATTTTCTTCCATATCATGTACAGCCTCTTCAAGACTCTCATCATCTCTGCATGCAGCAAATACTTGAGCAATTTCATTAAGATTATAAAAAACTAAGTTACATGTGGGATAATATGTACCAGAAAGTGCTTTTGTGGCAGTGTCAAATTTTTCTAGAAAAGTACAAAAATTTTCATATAATTTTCACTCTTCATCGCTAATATAAAGAGATGAACGTTCATTTATTGTAAAAAATTGAATTGCTTGTTTAAAATGAAGGCAATCTTTAATCATATAGTAGCTTGAATTCCAACGAGTTTTCGCATCTGCTTGGAGTAGTTTTTCCTTTATTCCACATTGTCGGCAATAACTTTTAAAAGATTGTCTCCTAGGTCCACTGTGTTTTATATGTAAAATAATTTCTTTAACTTTATAAATATATTTGTCTAAGATTTTTAGACCATCTTGTACACATAAATTCAATATATGGCAAACACATCTAACATGAAAAAGTTTACCATTTAAAATCGGATCTAATACCGTTTTCAATTGTCTTATTGAAGCAGTTTTTTCACTTGCATTATCAAAAGAAATAGAAAATATTTTATTTTCTATACCATAATTTTTACAAATAAGAAAAATTGAATTTGCTACATTTGTAGCAGAATGTTTCTCAGAAAATTTAGAAAATGATAAAACATGTTTTTGTAAAATCCAGTTGTCATCAATAATGTGAGCAGTAACACATAAATAATGAATAAGATTAAGAGCTTCCCATATATCGGAAGTTTGTAAATTAAAAATCCGGGAATCGGTCAGCAGTACTGGTCGACACCGGTTTTGAAGATTTTCAACTTAATTGAGGAAAATTCCAGAAAATCATAGAAAATCTAGAATATTGGAAAATGATGTTTAAAACTGAAATCGGTCAAATCGGAATACCGGAATGTTCAAATCGAGCAATACTCTAGGATCGGGCCCTCGGTTCAGACTAGGGCCGACTCCGAGTCCTCGAATCCAAATCCAAGACAAAACGTTCATATAAATAATTTATAATACAAAACAAATATAGGAAGTAAATCAAAAAACGATCAAAAAATACAAGTACGCAACTAAGTACGTATTCCGGGAACGGGGTGTTACACTCCATCCACCTTACAAAAATTGCGTCCTCGCAATTTCGATAAGGGGTGAAATGAACACAAAAGATAGAAATGAGGATTATGCCAATCAAGATATGAATAACTATGAGCCGTTCTCCCAGATCAACTGAACGGCTAACTCAAGACTGAGGCATCTCCGCACTTCTGCCGTATATATACATCCTCTGTCGGTGCCATATCAACACTGATCTGCTGTCTACTTATAAAAGAACACTGTCAGAACTTCAAAAGATTAACCCATTCTGAACAATATAAAGTGAGCTGACTTGGTAAGATAATCAATAATACTTCGATCAGACTGTGAGCTAAAGATAATGAAATCCATAGTGCTGAAGTCCATATTATAATATAAAACCCTGCATAGTAAGATGTTGTCCTTTTGCAGTAGAATCACTGACGGGCTGCATACTGGGCTTTGATAACTCTGAAAGACGTAGCCAAGAATAACTGTGAAAAATTTGGAATACTGACTTATGAATGATAAACCGACTGCAGGTGAAACCGGAAGAAGATATCTGAGCCCTGCAAGATTGGTGGAATGGATCATTGACAAGGCCATGGCGATAGCTCAGATATAGTGATGGAACTCTGTTTAGCAGATCCATAAAAGTACGCTAGAAGAAATCCGAGGAATGGCTAGAGTGCCAAGCACTGAAGGGACTAGCCACGGATGAAACCAAGCCTAGATGAGGTCATCGCGTAACACAGCTCAGGTGTTAAACATTAGGGTGCCGCGAAGCTAACGCTCTACGAGGCTCGCATATGGCGTAGCTCACGTGGCGAAGCCAGCGCGTAACACAACGCTAAATGCTAAGCACCAGGGTGCAGCGAAACTCACACCCGGTTAGGTTCACGAATGACTAGAACACGACCCTCGCTTAGCGAGGCTAGCGGAACCTTTGGTTCACCAAATCAATAAAAACTGCCAGGAGTTATTGGCTCTGAGAACACAATCAAGAAATCACAAGAATTAAAACGAGTCTCGAATTCTGTCTTCTAAATAGTAACCTGACTGCAGATTAGCTCTGAGAATACCCGAATTCCATGAACATAGTCCAAGAAATCATGACCGCTATTAGAGAAATAAAAATAGAAAATACCATAACTCTGTCTGCCAGAAGTCCTGATTCTGAATTACTGTTATATACTGACACTCCTCATGAAATGATGCAATCTATCTGACTTACATAAGTGACGACTACTCTGCTTGATGTGCTAGTCTCCCATGATGTATCCAGAATATAAGAATATAACGCGAGGCCGAAGATCTGCCCAGTATAAGACAATGTGACATACCAGAGTCGAGGAATGCCAGAACATAATGAGAGTGACTACATCTGCCTTGCTGTTATCTCACTAGTCTATACATATCTTAAGTTGGCATAAAGGTTATAAAAATCAGAATAGTAAAAATAGGAGAGATAGGAATCATGAATTAGGGAGAGAGATAGGACGGACTAGGATTGATGGTGATAGTGCAATGAGGAGGACATGATAGAGAGAAGTTTACCAACTCCCGGACATATTAAAAATGGGAATAATTAGTTACGGTCAGTACTTCCAGAGTTCCTCTGCAGATATTGAATGCCCTTCCTGTTCTCACTCCATCATATTGAGCATCCGGACTTCCTTTCCAGTCAGATCATATGCTTGCCTCCTTCTACCATATGCCCTAACTCTTGGTCTCTTTTATGTATGACTCCATGCTGAATGCTGGGGATGAAGCGAGGTTATTCTGCTAGTAGGTCCTAGATTCCTTCACAATGGTGATTCTGGATGAATTGATCTGATCGGTGCGATGTTCTCTGCCTCCTTGAACAGACAGTCACCTTTCAACTAACCTCCGGACCCGTGTATGACATAATTCATAATCTTTCTGGTGGTGAGTTGTAGGTGCCCGGCTTCAGATAATGTCCACATGTCATATGTTGAGGGCAGGATTGGAGGAATGGCTCAACTAGCAGGGTATCCAGAGGCCTGTCTGAGCCTTCAACTTCCCTTAATTAAGAGGTTCTCTTCGCCAACTTCATCTGCAACTCATCCTAATCTTCCTCCTCTGGGTCCATTCCACTTCCCGGATGATGACTGAAGAACTTGAGAATACTCCTTGGGCTGCTTGGGAATAAGAAACATCCTGCTCTTCATCTTCATTCCTCACTAAAATATTGCTTGTTCAGTTCTCCTTGTCGGCCACCATGCAAAACATCGACCGACTATACCTTTTTGCAGTGTACTTATTTACTGTTCAATCTCCTTACTGCAATTTGATAAATCATCCTTTCATTTCTTTCTGAGCCATTACAGAGAAGAATCTTCTTATAAAAATCCTCCGAGAACTAGTCCCAAGTGATGGGCTTTCCCCGTCTCGCTGCTTCCGCCAACCACTGCGTCCTGGCCATATCTTTCAACTGAATCTTGGATACTTCCACTTGGTTTTCGTCGGGGACCCGAGTTGTCTTCAAAAGATCCATCATGTTTGCTAACCACTGCTATACATCCAGGGCTCCTCCCTGCTTGAAAAGATTGCCGGCTAGAGTTCCCTGGAATCCGATAGGTTGTCTGGCTTCTGTTCCCGGGGTGCAACCGATAATCCTCGGTGCGGGACCTTCATCTGTCCTGGATCGTATTTCATCATATTTGCAGAAACGGTCTCAAATTAGGATTCTCTCCATTAGGGCTACCCCAAGAAGAACCAGAACCGTTATAATTTCCCCATCTTTTCATGTCCGAGTTGGTTCAAGAATAACAAGGGACTGAAGTATGAAGGAATAGGAAAACTTCAGAATTCAAGGATAAGATTATCAAGAGAGAATGGATAACTTTGTACTTGTAGTTGGATGGTATAACCAAGACTCATGCATTCCAGTTGCAAATTTCTTTACCATTAATTTGCCGTCTGGACGTACTGAGGAGGTGAGAGCCTAAGCTCTGATACCAACCTGTAACACCCCGATCCTGGCGGATACGGAGACATTACTGCAACGTATATACGCAAGTCAGAAGTACCTTCACGTATATACGCTAAGCATCAGTACAGGCAAGAATCAGAGTACGGAAGCAAGTGGTGCATTATACATTCCAACACATGAGTACAATTACAAAGTTATCACCAGAGGTGACAAATATTACAATAATATTACATCACCAGAATGGCGCAATTGCGAGATTACAAAGAGATGTACATGTATGAACAGTATAAAAGGCACTCACGAGTTTACTAAAGGAAACTCGAGAGGCACACAGGGGGCCTGGAAGGATAAGACTCTGGACGGTCTGCTGGGGATCCACGCTACCGCTGCGCCACTCTGATCAATCAACAGAGGGAATCCACACGCTCCAAGCTCCTTGACCTGGACATGAGAATCCAGGGGAGTCAGATGAAACTCCCCAGGCGAGTGGTGGAGCAAAAGCCAAGTGGCGAGCAAGGGTAAGCACATGTATAGCGATAAGACCAAGTATAGCCGAGGACGAGCAAATCTGATTGTATGGTTTCAGATCACGGCTCCATAAGACTAGTACATCGAAGGAATAATCCAAACAAGGAAACCCTCATCTATATACCTTTATCTTATGTTTCCATAATCCAAGCACATACAATCCAATTGTACTCTGGGCATGATAAGATAATGAACAGGAGTCAGGTGGATACAAGGAATAAAGCAGGGCATGAGCAGTTAATATAATAATTCTCATAAAACCGGAAATCCGATGTAAAATCCAGGACAAGCAAATATGATAAGGCATATCACAGATTCAAAGCCGTTTAAGCTGCAGGCTTCAGTATGCGTCCCATTCCACATACCTCTACTTACAACTTAAAGAGCCGGTTATTAGACACTTTATTATTACTCGTCTTACCCTGATATCTAGCTATGTGAACTAGCGTCCCAGCACACATAGATCCATATCCGAGTAAAGCAAGGTTGTTATTGGAAACCAGCGGGGGTATCAACGAACTATGTTTACAGTGGGTCCCGTGCTTGCCCGGGACCACGGTCCAGGGTGTTCCGTTGCTTGGTGACGGAACCAGCCGCAAGGCCTATCAGGAGGGACTTATGTATGCCCTTTTCAGGATTCAGGAGGAGGGAGCCAGCACTCCCCTCGGTCGCCTGGAGGCCCACAGGTCAGACCGGAAGTTTTAGTTGCACAACATGCCTAATACCACTGTAAACACGAACACATATTGATAGCCGCATGTTTCCCCCGACCCGATGCAAGTTGTTCCTTTTATGATTCATTAGGTTAATTATCAATTTACGGGAATAACAAGAGCAGGACATGATCAGGAATTCAGGAGTTCAGGTCACTGTATATAATACAGGATAACAGGTCACTGATCATGATACAGGATATCAGGTCACTGTACATAGTACAGGATAACAAGGCAGGGTTCCCGTAAATGTGATAATCACAGGTCAAGTATTTCATGCTGGGTGTCAAGTGATAGCATGACAGGATGATGATATTAGACAGGTAACCAGTCATGTCAAGAGATTGATAATAATCTGGTGGCAAGTCATGTCATAACCAGGGTCTTGCCAAATAGTAGCATGTCAGGTGTTAGATGATAACACTCATTTGTCAGGTGATATACATGTGTTAAAAGTAATATGAAAACGACAAGTAGTATAGACAGGTGTCAGGCATGAAGTAATGGCATGGGGTAGAATAGTAGCTGAGCACAAACAAGCGGAGCTGAGCAAGCTGGAAGTACAGACAGCAAACAGTATTTAACACTGGAGCGTCTGGCGAGGTTACCGGGACGACTCGACTGAAGTACGAGCAGTAAATCCGGCAGCAACTCGCCTAGACGAATCTAGTGGTAAAGCGCTGAACGCTGATCATGATAACCAGGCGGAGCTGAACAAGCAGGCGGAGCTGAGAAACCTGACGATCCCAATCACGCCTCCTTCGAGACAGTGAGGGACCGGAGGCTGAACTGAGAGACCTGCCGGTCCCAATCACCTCTCTTTCGAGATAGTGAGTGACCGGAGGTTGAAGGGGTCCGGAAGCCAAGTATGGTATAGGGCAGTACAATACATCACAGGCATGGTATATGTACAAGAAGGAAACTACCCTAGTACAAGCATTCGTCACAGAGCAATACATGTCCAGAGATTGGCACTCGGCCATACACAGATACAGGGACTCAGCCCAATACAAAATACACGGAAACATAGAATAAAATACATGTCGACCCGACGAAGCGGGGAAACCCAAATGGAGGCGAGAGCGAGAACACTCGCCTAAATCACCGGAAAGCCGAAAAGTCTGGAATCCCTGGAACTCGCGCACGCGCCATAAAATAATATATATTTATGAGGTGAGAGAAAGTGAAGAGGAGAGGGAAAGAGTAACAGGGAAACGCGGGCTTATGAGAGTGAAACGCGGGGGATCGCAGACGCGGGAGTCGCGTCGCGGAATAACCGACGCGGGAAAGAGCAGACGCGGGGAATAGGCCCTGCGTCGTGCCAAAAGCAGAAACGCGGGAAGCGCGTTAAGGGATTGCCTAGACGCGGGGTGAGATCCGCGTTAGGAAAGTCTCGGCGAGGAAAATCACTCGCCGACAAGATTCTTTTGCCGCGCCCGACGAAGCGGGATTCGGCCCCAATCCAAAAGGAGGGTACCGGCCCTAAGTCGTGTCAACGCAGAAGAACGCGGCCACAATCC
This sequence comes from Agave tequilana, assembly GCA_038442645.1. Classification (NCBI taxonomy): domain Eukaryota; kingdom Viridiplantae; phylum Streptophyta; class Magnoliopsida; order Asparagales; family Asparagaceae; genus Agave; species Agave tequilana. Next base: position 75,323 of record JAVJIF010006906.1, read on the forward strand.
AAAAGGAGTGGCCGGCTCTTGAGTCTTGCCGACGGAGAAGAACGCGGACGCGGGAATCACAAACGCGGGAGTCGCATTGTGAAGACACCACAAACGCGGGGATCGAGGCCCGCGTCCAAATCAGGGCACGAGGGAAACGCGGACGCGGCCGTGGGGTCCGCATCGCGTTAGCACGAGGAGATCACAGACGCGGGAGTTAGCCTCGCGTCGTGACGATACCGTAACGCGAAGGCCGCGTCAAGAGAGGGCGCCCGCACGCGGGGGTGAGATCCGCGTCGGCAAATAATCAGAGAGAGACAGGGAGGTCTAGAGAGAGAGATAGATTTAGGAGAGAGAGAGAGAGAGAGTGAGTGAGAGTCCCAGGAGAGAGAAAGGGAAAAGGGAGCAGGAAAGAGGAACAGGGAGCAGGAGAGAGAAAGAGAGAGAAGGTCCAAGTGAGAGAGAGAGAGATCCAGGAGGAGAGAGAGAGAGAGAGAGTGAGTGAGAGTCCCAGGAGAGAGAAAGGGAAAAGGGAGCAGGAAAGAGGAACAGGGAGCAGGAGAGAGAAAGAGAGAGAAGGTCCAAGTGAGAGAGAGAGAGATCCAGGAGGAGAGAGAGAGTGAGTGAATGGGGGCCTCAGGAGAGAGAAAAACAAGGGAAGGGGCTTTGCCCCTCCTCTGGTCCCCGAGCACAGCGCCCCCACTTGGGGGCGCCCGGCCTGCCGCCGGCCATGTGGCGGCGCCGGGCGGCGCCGGCCACCGGAAGAGGAGGGGGCGGCTGCCCCCTCAACTGGATCACAGGGGGGCTGTTGCCCCCCTCCAGCAAGAGAAGCCAGGGGGGCTTTGCCCCCCTGCAACAGGGAGAGAGAGAGGGTTCGCCCCCCTCTCTGGCCACGCACAGGGGCCCAGGTGGGCCCCTGGCTGCCCGCGGCCGCCGGCGGAGCGCCGGCGGCGCCCAAGACCGGGGTGGCTCCGGCCACCCCGAAGAGAAGAGGGGAAGGAGGTTTGGTTGGGTTTTGTTTGGTGGTGGTGGTTGTGGTGGTGATTGGTGGTGTTGGGAAGTTGGAGAAGGAGGAGGAGGTGTTGAGTGTTGTAGGGGTGGAGTCTTGGTGGAGAAGAAGGTGATGGTGGAGGTTAATTTGAAGGAGAAGATGATGAGGAAGAAGAGGTGAATTTTGGAGAGGCTTTGAGGAGGGAGGAAGTGGAGATGATGGTTGATGGAGACGGAGGAGAGGGGGCTCGCCGGAGTTGGGGGTCTTCGCCGGCGTCGAGGTGGCCGGAGCGCCGGCGGTGGAGGTTGGGCGTCGGCCCTCTCCAAGAAGAAGAAGAAGAAGAAAAAGTGAAGAAGGAAAGAAAGGAAAAAGGAAAGAAAAATAAAAATAAAAGGAAAGAGTGATGGTGATGGGAGAGGGAATTAATGAGAGAGGGGGAGAGGTGTCTCCCACGTGGGGGAGTGGGATGAGTCAGTGGGGAAAAAGAAAAGGAAAGAAAGAAAGAAAGAAAGAATTGGAAAAATAATAATATATTAATATAGTCGCGAAATATCGACTGTTCCAGAAAAATCCCCAAAAATACCCGGAGGTAGAAAACGTCATCCTGAGGAATAATATGAAATCGGTTTTCCAAAATAAAATCCCGTTTTCAAATTAAAAATCCAAAAGTCAGCCGCCGATACCGGTCTACACCGGGTCGGCCGGATTTTGATAAATTTTGAAAAATCCCAGAAAATGTATTAAAGAATAAAATATGATTTTAAGAAGTAAAGTGAAAGCAGAATTTGGAAATTCAATTCCGATCGTCCCGGAATCTACCAGCGATACTGGCCGATACCGACACCGGTGGAATTTTCATAAATTCATAAAATCCTTAGAAAAAGGTATTTAGATAGAAAATATGATTTTGAGAAATAATGCCTAAAGACACTTTTAGTAATTCCAATTAGTTTGTAAATTAAAAATCCGGGAATCGGTCAGCAGTACTGGTCGACACCGGTTTTGAAGATTTTCAACTTAATTGAGGAAAATTCCAGAAAATCATAGAAAATCTAGAATATTGGAAAATGATGTTTAAAACTGAAATCGGTCAAATCGGAATACCGGAATGTTCAAATCGAGCAATACTCTAGGATCGGGCCCTCGGTTCAGACTAGGGCCGACTCCGAGTCCTCGAATCCAAATCCAAGACAAAACGTTCATATAAATAATTTATAATACAAAACAAATATAGGAAGTAAATCAAAAAATACGATCAAAAAATACAAGTACGCAACTAAGTACGTATTCCGGGAACGGGGTGTTACACTCCATCCACCTTACAAAAATTGCGTCCTCGCAATTTCGATAAGGGGTGAAATGAACACAAAAGATAGAAATGAGGATTATGCCAATCAAGATATGAATAACTATGAGCCGTTCTCCCAGATCAACTGAACGGCTAACTCAAGACTGAGGCATCTCCGCACTTCTGCCGTATATATACATCCTCTGTCGGTGCCATATCAACACTGATCTGCTGTCTACTTATAAAAGAACACTGTCAGAACTTCAAAAGATTAACCCATTCTGAACAATATAAAGTGAGCTGACTTGGTAAGATAATCAATAATACTTCGATCAGACTGTGAGCTAAAGATAATGAAATCCATAGTGCTGAAGTCCATATTATAATATAAAACCCTGCATAGTAAGATGTTGTCCTTTTGCAGTAGAATCACTGACGGGCTGCATACTGGGCTTTGATAACTCTGAAAGACGTAGCCAAGAATAACTGTGAAAAATTTGGAATACTGACTTATGAATGATAAACCGACTGCAGGTGAAACCGGAAGAAGATATCTGAGCCCTGCAAGATTGGTGGAATGGATCATTGACAAGGCCATGGCGATAGCTCAGATATAGTGATGGAACTCTGTTTAGCAGATCCATAAAAGTACGCTAGAAGAAATCCGAGGAATGGCTAGAGTGCCAAGCACTGAAGGGACTAGCCACGGATGAAACCAAGCCTAGATGAGGTCATCGCGTAACACAGCTCAGGTGTTAAACATTAGGGTGCCGCGAAGCTAACGCTCTACGAGGCTCGCATATGGCGTAGCTCACGTGGCGAAGCCAGCGCGTAACACAACGCTAAATGCTAAGCACCAGGGTGCAGCGAAACTCACACCCGGTTAGGTTCACGAATGACTAGAACACGACCCTCGCTTAGCGAGGCTAGCGGAACCTTTGGTTCACCAAATCAATAAAAACTGCCAGGAGTTATTGGCTCTGAGAACACAATCAAGAAATCACAAGAATTAAAACGAGTCTCGAATTCTGTCTTCTAAATAGTAACCTGACTGCAGATTAGCTCTGAGAATACCCGAATTCCATGAACATAGTCCAAGAAATCATGACCGCTATTAGAGAAATAAAAATAGAAAATACCATAACTCTGTCTGCCAGAAGTCCTGATTCTGAATTACTGTTATATACTGACACTCCTCATGAAATGATGCAATCTATCTGACTTACATAAGTGACGACTACTCTGCTTGATGTGCTAGTCTCCCATGATGTATCCAGAATATAAGAATATAACGCGAGGCCGAAGATCTGCCCAGTATAAGACAATGTGACATACCAGAGTCGAGGAATGCCAGAACATAATGAGAGTGACTACATCTGCCTTGCTGTTATCTCACTAGTCTATACATATCTTAAGTTGGCATAAAGGTTATAAAAATCAGAATAGTAAAAATAGGAGAGATAGGAATCATGAATTAGGGAGAGAGATAGGACGGACTAGGATTGATGGTGATAGTGCAATGAGGAGGACATGATAGAGAGAAGTTTACCAACTCCCGGACATATTAAAAATGGGAATAATTAGTTACGGTCAGTACTTCCAGAGTTCCTCTGCAGATATTGAATGCCCTTCCTGTTCTCACTCCATCATATTGAGCATCCGGACTTCCTTTCCAGTCAGATCATATGCTTGCCTCCTTCTACCATATGCCCTAACTCTTGGTCTCTTTTATGTATGACTCCATGCTGAATGCTGGGGATGAAGCGAGGTTATTCTGCTAGTAGGTCCTAGATTCCTTCACAATGGTGATTCTGGATGAATTGATCTGATCGGTGCGATGTTCTCTGCCTCCTTGAACAGACAGTCACCTTTCAACTAACCTCCGGACCCGTGTATGACATAATTCATAATCTTTCTGGTGGTTGAGTTGTAGGTGCCCGGCTTCAGATAATGTCCACATGTCATATGTTGAGGGCAGGATTGGAGGAATGGCTCAACTAGCAGGGTATCCAGAGGCCTGTCTGAGCCTTCAACTTCCCTTAATTAAGAGGTTCTCTTCGCCAACTTCATCTGCAACTCATCCTAATCTTCCTCCTCTGGGTCCATTCCACTTCCCGGATGATGACTGAAGAACTTGAGAATACTCCTTGGGCTGCTTGGGAATAAGAAACATCCTGCTCTTCATCTTCATTCCTCACTAAAATATTGCTTGTTCAGTTCTCCTTGTCGGCCACCATGCAAAACATCGACCGACTATACCTTTTTGCAGTGTACTTATTTACTGTTCAATCTCCTTACTGCAATTTGATAAATCATCCTTTCATTTCTTTCTGAGCCATTACAGAGAAGAATCTTCTTATAAAAATCCTCCGAGAACTAGTCCCAAGTGATGGGCTTTCCCCGTCTCGCTGCTTCCGCCAACCACTGCGTCCTGGCCATATCTTTCAACTGAATCTTGGATACTTCCACTTGGTTTTCGTCGGGGACCCGAGTTGTCTTCAAAAGATCCATCATGTTTGCTAACCACTGCTATACATCCAGGGCTCCTCCCTGCTTGAAAAGATTGCCGGCTAGAGTTCCCTGGAATCCGATAGGTTGTCTGGCTTCTGTTCCCGGGGTGCAACCGATAATCCTCGGTGCGGGACCTTCATCTGTCCTGGATCGTATTTCATCATATTTTGCAGAAACGGTCTCAAATTAGGATTCTCTCCATTAGGGCTACCCCAAGAAGAACCAGAACCGTTATAATTTCCCCATCTTTTCATGTCCGAGTTGGTTCAAGAATAACAAGGGACTGAAGTATGAAGGAATAGGAAAACTTCAGAATTCAAGGATAAGATTATCAAGAGAGAATGGATAACTTTGTACTTGTAGTTGGATGGTATAACCAAGACTCATGCATTCCAGTTGCAAATTTCTTTACCATTAATTTGCCGTCTGGACGTACTGAGGAGGTGAGAGCCTAAGCTCTGATACCAACCTGTAACACCCCGATCCTGGCGGATACGGAGACATTACTGCAACGTATATACGCAAGTCAGAAGTACCTTCACGTATATACGCTAAGCATCAGTACAGGCAAGAATCAGAGTACGGAAGCAAGTGGTGCATTATACATTCCAACACATGAGTACAATTACAAAGTTATCACCAGAGGTGACAAATATTACAATAATATTACATCACCAGAATGGCGCAATTGCGAGATTACAAAGAGATGTACATGTATGAACAGTATAAAAGGCACTCACGAGTTTACTAAAGGAAACTCGAGAGGCACACAGGGGGCCTGGAAGGATAAGACTCTGGACGGTCTGCTGGGGATCCACGCTACCGCTGCGCCACTCTGATCAATCAACAGAGGGAATCCACACGCTCCAAGCTCCTTGACCTGGACATGAGAATCCAGGGGAGTCAGATGAAACTCCCCAGGCGAGTGGTGGAGCAAAAGCCAAGTGGCGAGCAAGGGTAAGCACATGTATAGCGATAAGACCAAGTATAGCCGAGGACGAGCAAATCTGATTGTATGGTTTCAGATCACGGCTCCATAAGACTAGTACATCGAAGGAATAATCCAAACAAGGAAACCCTCATCTATATACCTTTATCTTATGTTTCCATAATCCAAGCACATACAATCCAATTGTACTCTGGGCATGATAAGATAATGAACAGGAGTCAGGTGGATACAAGGAATAAAGCAGGGCATGAGCAGTTAATATAATAATTCTCATAAAACCGGAAATCCGATGTAAAATCCAGGACAAGCAAATATGATAAGGCATATCACAGATTCAAAGCCGTTTAAGCTGCAGGCTTCAGTATGCGTCCCATTCCACATACCTCTACTTACAACTTAAAGAGCCGGTTATTAGACACTTTATTATTACTCGTCTTACCCTGATATCTAGCTATGTGAACTAGCGTCCCAGCACACATAGATCCATATCCGAGTAAAGCAAGGTTGTTATTGGAAACCAGCGGGGGTATCAACGAACTATGTTTACAGTGGGTCCCGTGCTTGCCCGGGACCACGGTCCAGGGTGTTCCGTTGCTTGGTGACGGAACCAGCCGCAAGGCCTATCAGGAGGGACTTATGTATGCCCTTTTCAGGATTCAGGAGGAGGGAGCCAGCACTCCCCTCGGTCGCCTGGAGGCCCACAGGTCAGACCGGAAGTTTTAGTTGCACAACATGCCTAATACCACTGTAAACACGAACACATATTGATAGCCGCATGTTTCCCCCGACCCGATGCAAGTTGTTCCTTTTATGATTCATTAGGTTAATTATCAATTTACGGGAATAACAAGAGCAGGACATGATCAGGAATTCAGGAGTTCAGGTCACTGTATATAATACAGGATAACAGGTCACTGATCATGATACAGGATATCAGGTCACTGTACATAGTACAGGATAACAAGGCAGGGTTCCCGTAAATGTGATAATCACAGGTCAAGTATTTCATGCTGGGTGTCAAGTGATAGCATGACAGGATGATGATATTAGACAGGTAACCAGTCATGTCAAGAGATTGATAATAATCTGGTGGCAAGTCATGTCATAACCAGGGTCTTGCCAAATAGTAGCATGTCAGGTGTTAGATGATAACACTCATTTGTCAGGTGATATACATGTGTTAAAAGTAATATGAAAACGACAAGTAGTATAGACAGGTGTCAGGCATGAAGTAATGGCATGGGGTAGAATAGTAGCTGAGCACAAACAAGCGGAGCTGAGCAAGCTGGAAGTACAGACAGCAAACAGTATTTAACACTGGAGCGTCTGGCGAGGTTACCGGGACGACTCGACTGAAGTACGAGCAGTAAATCCGGCAGCAACTCGCCTAGACGAATCTAGTGGTAAAGCGCTGAACGCTGATCATGATAACCAGGCGGAGCTGAACAAGCAGGCGGAGCTGAGAAACCTGACGATCCCAATCACGCCTCCTTCGAGACAGTGAGGGACCGGAGGCTGAACTGAGAGACCTGCCGGTCCCAATCACCTCTCTTTCGAGATAGTGAGTGACCGGAGGTTGAAGGGGTCCGGAAGCCAAGTATGGTATAGGGCAGTACAATACATCACAGGCATGGTATATGTACAAGAAGGAAACTACCCTAGTACAAGCATTCGTCACAGAGCAATACATGTCCAGAGATTGGCACTCGGCCATACACAGATACAGGGACTCAGCCCAATACAAAATACACGGAAACATAGAATAAAATACATGTCGACCCGACGAAGCGGGGAAACCCAAATGGAGGCGAGAGCGAGAACACTCGCCTAAATCACCGGAAAGCCGAAAAGTCTGGAATCCCTGGAACTCGCGCACGCGCCATAAAATAATATATATTTATGAGGTGAGAGAAAGTGAAGAGGAGAGGGAAAGAGTAACAGGGAAACGCGGGCTTATGAGAGTGAAACGCGGGGGATCGCAGACGCGGGAGTCGCGTCGCGGAATAACCGACGCGGGAAAGAGCAGACGCGGGGAATAGGCCCTGCGTCGTGCCAAAAGTAGAAACGCGGGAAGCGCGTTAAGGGATTGCCTAGACGCGGGGTGAGATCCGCGTTAGGAAAGTCTCGGCGAGGAAAATCACTCGCCGACAAGATTCTTTTGCCGCGCCCGACGAAGCGGGATTCGGCCCCAATCCAAAAGGAGGGTACCGGCCCTAAGTCGTGTCAACGCAGAAGAACGCGGCCACAATCCAAAAGGAGTGGCCCGCTCTTGAGTCTTGCCGACGGAGAAGAACGCGGACGCGGGAATCACAAACGCGGGAGTCGCATTGTGAAGACACCACAAACGCGGGGATCGAGGCCCGCGTCCAAATCAGGGCACGAGGGAAACGCGGACGCGGCCGTGGGGTCCGCATCGCGTTAGCACGAGGAGATCACAGACGCGGGAGTTAGCCTCGCGTCGTGACGATACCGTAACGCGAAGGCCGCGTCAAGAGAGGGCGCCCGCACGCGGGGGTGAGATCCGCGTCGGCAAATAATCAGAGAGAGACAGGGAGGTCTAGAGAGAGAGATAGATTTAGGGGAGAGAGAGAGAGAGAGTGAGTGAGAGTCCCAGGAGAGAGAAAGGGAAAAGGGAGCAGGAAAGAGGAACAGGGAGCAGGAGAGAGAAAGAGAGAGAAGGTCCAAGTGAGAGAGAGAGAGATCCAGGAGGAGAGAGAGAGAGAGTGAGTGAGAGTCCCAGGAGAGAGAAAGGGAAAAGGGAGCAGGAAAGAGGAACAGGGAGCAGGAGAGAGAAAGAGAGAGAAGGTCCAAGTGAGAGAGAGAGAGATCCAGGAGGAGAGAGAGTGAGTGAATGGGGGCCCCAGGAGAGAGAAAAACAAGGGAAGGGGCTTTGCCCCTCCTCTGGTCCCCGAGCACAGCGCCCCCACTTTGGGGCGCCCGGCCTGCCGCCGGCCATGTGGCGGCGCCGGGCGGCGCCGGCCACCGGAAGAGGAGGGGGCGGCTGCCCCCTCAACTGGATCACAGGGGGGCTGTTGCCCCCCTCCAGCAAGAGAAGCCAGGGGGGCTTTGCCCCCCTGCAACAGGGAGAGAGAGAGAGGGTTCGCCCCCCTCTCTGGCCACGCACAGGGGCCCAGGTGGGCCCCTGGCTGCCCGCGGCCGCCGGCGGAGCGCCGGCGGCGCCCAAGACCGGGGTGGCTCCGGCCACCCCGAAGAGAAGAGGGGAAGGAGGTTTGGTTGGGTTTTGTTTTGGTGGTGGTGGTTGTGGTGGTGATTGGTGGTGTTGGGAAGTTGGAGAAGGAGGAGGAGGTGTTGAGTGTTGTAGGGGTGGAGTCTTGGTGGAGAAGAAGGTGATGGTGGAGGTTAATTTGAAGGAGAAGATGATGAGGAAGAAGAGGTGAATTTTGGAGAGGCTTTGAGGAGGGAGGAAGTGGAGATGATGGTTGATGGAGACGGAGGAGAGGGGGCTCGCCGGAGTTGGGGGTCTTCGCCGGCGTCGAGGTGGCCGGAGCGCCGACGGTGGAGGTTGGGCGTCGGCCCTCTCCAAGAAGAAGAAGAAGAAGAAAAAGTGAAGAAGGAAAGAAAGGAAAAAGGAAAGAAAAAGAAAAATAAAAGGAAAGAGTGATGGTGATGGGAGAGGGAATTAATGAGAGAGGGGGAGAGGTGTCTCCCACGTGGGGGAGTGGGATGAGTCAGTGGGGAAAAAGAAAAGGAAAGAAAGAAAGAAAGAAAGAATTGGAAAAATAATAATATATTAATATAGTCGCGAAATATCGACTGTTCCAGAAAAATCCCCAAAAATACCCGGAGGTAGAAAACGTCATCCTGAGGAATAATATGAAATCGGTTTTCCAAAATAAAATCCCGTTTTCAAATTAAAAATCTAAAAGTCAGCCGCCGATACCGGTCTACACCGGGTCGGCCGGATTTTGATAAATTCTGAAAAATCCCAGAAAATGTATTAAAGAATAAAATATGATTTTAAGAAGTAAAGTGAAAGCGGAATTTGGAAATTCAATTCCGATCGTCCCGGAATCTACCAGCGATACTGGCCGATACCGACACCGGTGGAATTTTCATAAATTCATAAAATCCTTAGAAAAAGGTATTTAGATAGAAAATGTGATTTTGAGAAATAATGCCTAAAGACACTTTTAGTAATTCCAATTAGTTTGTAAATTAAAAATCCGGGAATCGGTCAGCAGTACTAGTCGACACCGGTTTTGAAGATTTTCAACTTAATTGAGGAAAATTCCAGAAAATCATAGAAAATCTAGAATATTGGAAAATGATGTTTAAAACTGAAATCGGTCAAATCGGAATACCGGAATGTTCAAATCGAGCAATACTCTAGGATCGGGCCCTCGGTTCAGACTAGGGCCGACTCCGAGTCCTCGAATCCAAATCCAAGACAAAACGTTCATATAAATAATTTATAATACAAAACAAATATAGGAAGTAAATCAAAAAATACGATCAGAAAATACAAGTACGCAACTAAGTACGTATTCCGGGAACGGGGTGTTACAACTTGTCCTTCCTCTATAGTCGACTAACTCCTTCCTAAGTCGACTACTTGCCTCTCCCTAGTCGACTAACTTTGGCTGTCTGCTGTGGTTAATCACTTCCTTGAATATGGACCTTATCCTCAGGACTTGTATTATATATTGTTATTACATGACTTGTCACTTGACGAATATCACCTCTTGTCATGCTATCTCTTGACACCAGGCATGATGCACTTGACTCTTATAATTATCACGATAACGGGAATGATAACCGGACATCATGTTTTACAAACTTGAATTACGTAATAGTAAACATCGTACTCCTGATACTCCTGTCTTCATAATATTCCTGACTTGCTCCTGCTCATTCCCGAAATCGGATAATTATCTAAAGAACTCATAAAATGAGACAACTTACATCGGGTCGGGGGAAACATGCGGCTATCAATATATGTTCATGTTTACAGTGGCACTAGGTATGTTGTGCAACTAAATTTTCGGTCTGACCTGTGGGCCTCCAGGCGACCGAGGGGAGTGCTGGCTCCCTCATTCCTGGTACCATCTTGATAAGGGCATTCCATAAGACCCTCCTGTACGCCTTGCGGCTGGTTCCGAGCACCAGTAACGGAACGTCATGGACCGTGGTCCCGGGCAAGCACGGGACCCACTGTAAACATTGTTCGTTGATACCCCCGTTGGTTTCCAATAACAGCCTCGATTTACTCCTATGTGGATGTATGTGTGCTGGGACGCTATTACACATACCTAGACATATGGGTAGATCGAGTAATAAGTATAAATATAAAAATGGCAGAAATAGATTTATTCAGGCCCTATTACCTTCATTTTGTGTCTCCATTTCATGTTTACTGTACACGTACACTCAACACAGTTTTTGATGTTTAATACTGTTTGATCATATCAACACATGCATATACTTATCTCTTCATGACATTTGGCTTTCACCTGCATATTTGTTAGGGAGTTCTGACTCCCCTGAACTCGCATGTTCAGGTTCTGTAGCGTGGACTGAAGTGGAGCCCTCCACTGAAGATCAAGCCTATCTCTCGGAGCAGGCTGACTTGTCCTAGCTCCTTCTGTTCCTGATCCTTCCTGCTAGCTCGGGGATCTTCTTCTTCAGCCCGTGAGCACCTTTTGCTGTACAAATTGTAAATTTTACTTTTGTACTTGGCTGTGATATAATGTGCATGTACCGATATATCACGCTCTGTGATAACTTTGTAATACTTATGTTGGAATGTATATTACCACGTGTTTCCGTACTCTGATTCTTGTCTGTACTGATGCTTAGCGTATATACGTGAGGGTATCTCTGACCTGCGTATATACGTCGCAGTAACGTCTCCGTACCCGCCGGATCGGGGCGTTACAGGTTGGTATCAGAGCCTAGGATCTCACACCTACAGTACAGCCAAATTGCAAATTAATGGGATCTTAAATTGCAGTTGGGATGCATGAGTTTCGGTTAAACATTACAACATCAAAGTTATCCATTTCTTCTTGATATTCCTTCCCTTGATTCATAAAGTCCATCTATCTTCTGCTTTCACTCCTCTTTTCAGACATCTTTTACCAACATAGATATGGATAGAAGGGCAGGACGTAACAACTCCGGGCAGCCACAGGATGGACCCACAGGGGGAAATGCTGATATTCTTAGGGTTATCCAGAATATGGTGGAGAATCAACAAAGACAGACCGAACTCCTTCGGCAAGGATTGATAGCAGCTCCTCAGGAACGAAGGCCGGGCAATGTGTCAGACTTCAGGCGGTTGCAGCCGGCAATATTTACAGGGGAAGAGAGACCACTAGATGCCGAGCAATGGCTAATTGACACAACAGATCTCTTGAAGGCAGCACGGGTCCCAGAGGAAGATAAGGTGGAAGTCGCCAAGATCCAATTAAAGGATGTGGCTAGAAGCTGGTGGCTAGCTGAAGAAGCGAGACTGGATAAACCCATCACTTGGGACCAGTTCTCTAAGAGCTTTTATGATAGATTCTTCCCTACTACAGCTCAGAAGGAGATGGAAGAACAATTCATCCGACTTCAACAATGGAATCGATCTGTTGATGAATATGCTGCTGAGTTCTTAAGGCTGAGTCGTTTTGCTCCATATATGATAGCTGACGAGGAGAAACGGGCAAGCAGATTTCAGCAGGGCTTACAAATGGATATTCAAGTCCTTTTGATTCCCCAACAGCTGAAAACATATTCCCAGGTCCTCACTGTAGCTCGAGAGGTGGAACGAGGATTGGAGAAAAAGAACCTTGATCAGAGGAGGAGTCAGGCCATGAAGAGACCATTTCAGCAACTGGGCAGAGGAGGTCCAGTCAGGACTGCAAAAGTCCCAATGGTTAGAAGATCATTTCGATCAGCCCCTCTTCAGATAACTCGACCACTTCCTATATGTGATTATTGTCAGAGGACAGGCCACACGCATCAGGAGTGCCGTAGGGCCAATGGATTATGCCTGATATGTGGATCTGGTGATCACACAATAGAAGGCTGTCCCCATAAGAGAACAGGGGTGATGAACCGAACCCTACCAGCACTTCTTGCTCCTATTGGTCAGAAGAACCCAGGGCCGATGGTCGGAAGGGCCCCTCTCCCTCCACAACAACGGGCTTTTCGCCCAGCTCCAAGAGGAGGAAGAACAACAGCAGGTCGTGGAAGAGGACGAGCCTACAACTTGACGGTGGAAGAGGCCCAAACTTCTGGAGAAGTGGTAACAGGTAAGATTATGGTGCACTCTAAACCTGTCTTAGCCCTCTTTGATTCTGGCGCTTCTCATTGTTACATATCAGATAGTTTCATTGCCTTAAACTTTATACCTGTTGAATATTTAGACCACCAGTGAGAGATTAGCACCGGTAATGGAGTAGTCATCTCTAATAGAATTTGTGTAGATTGTCCGGTGGAACTGTGTGACAGGACATTAACAGTGGATATGCTCGTACTAGATACTAAAGGGTACGACGTAATCTTAGGCATGACTTGGCTCAACAAATACCATGCGGTTATTGATTGTCGAAACAAGAAAGTCATTTTCAGAATACCGCTTCAGCCTGAGTTTCAATTTGAAGGAGAACACAAACCTGCCAAGAGAAAAACACAGATGACTGCTGCTGAGATCCAGAAAAAGGGAGTACCAGTTTGGAATGAGTTTCCAGAAGTATTTAAGGAGATCTCAGGACTTCCACCCGATAGAGTGATTGAGTTCTCTATTGATATCATTCCGGGCACAGTCCCAATATCTAAGGCTCCATACAGAATGGCGCCCACTGAATTAGAAGTTCTAAAGAAGCAGTTACAAGAATATTCTGACAAGAGATTGATTAGACCAAGTACTTCACCGTGGGGAGCTCCAGTGCTATTGGCCAACAAGAAAGATGGTGGTAAGCGGTTATGTATAGACTACAGAGAATTAAATAAGGTTACCATCAAGAATAAGTATCCTTTACCAAGAATTGATGACCTTTTTGATCAACTTCATGGGGCCCGGGTGTTTTCAAAGTTGGATTTACAATCAGGTTATCACCAATTGAAAGTGAAGAAAGAAGATATTCCGAAGACAGCATTCCGAACTCGCTATGGTCATTACGAGTTTCTAGTCATGCCCTTCGGAGTAACCAATGCCCCAGCTGTCTTTATGGATTTGATGAACCGAGTTTTCTCGCCATATTTGGACCAGTTTGTCGTGGTATTCATCGATGATATCTTGATATATTCTAAGAATGACAGAGAGCATGCAGAACACTTGAGAATAGTGCTACAGACTCTCCGGCAGGAACAACTTTATGCAAAGGAAAGCAAGTGTGAGTTCTGGTTAGACCGTATAGCTTTCTTGGGTCATGTAGTTTCAGAAGAAGGAATTTCAGTCGACCCTAACAAGATCCAGGCAGTAAAAGATTGGCCAATCCCAAGGACAGTAACGGAAATTAAAAGCTTTATTGGATTAGCCGGGTATTACAGGAGATTTGTCCAAGACTTTTCCAAAATCGCAGCCCCATTGACAAAGCTCACCAGAAAAGGAGAAAGGTACCTATGGTCAGAGGAATGTACTGCAGCATTTGAACAATTAAAGGAAAGACTAATTTCAGCTCCAATCTTGAAGACTCCCTCGGGAACAGGAGGGATGGTTATATATAGTGATGCATCCGGAAAAAGGCCTAGGATGTGTATTAATGCAGCATGGTCATGTCATAGCTTATGCATCTAGGCAATTGAAACCACATGAGAGAAATTACCCAACCCATGACTTAGAACTGGCGGCGGTAATATTTGCATTGAAGATCTGGAGACACTACCTTCTGGGGGACAAAGTATTAATCTATACTGATCATAAGAGCCTTAAGTATATCTTCACACAGAAAGAATTAAACATGAGGCAAAGGCGGTGGCTTGAATTGATGGCCGACTATGACATAGACTTACAGTACCATCTCGGTAAGGACAATACAGTCCCAGATGCATTAAGCAGGAGACCAGAGAACGAAGTATTATTACAACTTACTCAACAGAAGGAATTGCTTCGGGAAATCATGAAGTTGGACTTGATGCTAATACAAGGAGCAGATGAGTCAGGTCAACTAATGACCTTCCAGATCCAACCGACCCTGATAAATGAAATTAAGGAAGCCCAAAAGGGGGACCCCAGATTGCAGAAATTCAGGGCTCAAGTAGAAGCTGGGTTAAGAACAGACATCCATATTCATTCGGATGATGCACTTTATTTTGGCAACAGAATCTGTGTACCACCAGGGGAAGTCCGGCAGAAAGTTTTGGCAGAGGCACACAGTTCGGCGTATTCCATACACCCAGGAGGAAATAAAATGTATCAAGACTTGAAGCAGAATTTTTGGTGGAATGCCATGAAGAGGGAGATAGCCCAGTATGTGGCAAAATGCTTGGTTTGTCAGCAAATAAAGGTAGAACATCAGAGAACAGCTGGACTTCTTCAACCGTTGCCGATACCCGAATGGAAGTGGGAACATATCACCATGGATTTTGATACAGCTCTACCCCGCAGTCCTAAGGGTAACAATGCAGTATGGGTGATCGTTGACCGCCTCACAAAAGCAGCTCACTTTCTACCCTTCAGAGTAGGTCAGTCAACAGAAGTTCTTGCAGATAAATATATGAAAGAAATCGTTCGTCTGCATGGAATTCCAGTTAGCATCGTGTCAGATAGAGACACGAGATTCCGATCACATTTCTGGGAAAGTCTCCAAGAAAATTTGGGAACTCGTCTGAAATTCAGTACCTCATATCATCCTCAGACAGATGGACAATTTGAACGAACTATCCAAATCCTTGAAGACATGTTGCGAGCCTGCATGGTAGAATTTAAAGGGTCATGGGAAGACTATATTCATTTGGTAGAATTCTCTTATAATAACAGCTATCAGGCCAGTATCAAGATGGCTCCATTTGAAGCACTATATGGCAGGAAATGCAGGTCACCAATATGTTGGGATGAAGTCGGCGAAAGAAGACTTATGGGACCTGATATTCTAGTTCAGACAACAGATAAAGTCTGAATTATAAGAGATCATCTCCGGGCAGCACAGAGCCGACAGAAGAGTTGGGCAGACACTAATAGAAGACCGTTGGAATTCAGAACAGGTGATCACGTATTTTTAAGGATATCACCAACCAAATGGGTAATCCGATTCGGTTCTCGCGGAAAACTTAGTCCAAGATATGTAACGGTCCCAGTTTAATAAATCCTCAATTTACATAACATCCATCTTACAAAAGCCGATTAATCAAATTATTTCCTTATTTCTTAAAAATTTCGGCAGCACCTCCTTTGTAATTACTGGTCGGATATAATATCCAATACAGATATGATATATCTCGGCTAACATCAGCCTACTTATTCTCATTCCAACCATATAACTCTATTCAACATTATCTACACAATCATAAAAGTATTTCGGCTTGACATCGCCTACTTATGAAGAAACATATCAATATGAATTCTAGAGTTTCTTTCTATTCATCCATAGAGTCTCAGGAATGATAACTTTCAACTTCACATGGCATCATGCTGATAAATATACATATTATTACTACAACCCAATACAAGATATCTCGAATGTCAACTTGAAATGAAACTACTACAAGGTTCTCCAAATCTATATATATACAAGATTAATAGTCTATCTCACGACCCACATGTATCATTCAAAAAAATCCACGCGTTCCAAGATACAAGAGTTGGATTGATACAGAACGAACCCTGCGCAGCATAGACCTGACCCCTGCCTCCAAGCAACCTGCAATATATCAGTCTGTGGGAGGGTGAGCTCGACAGCTCAGTGAGTGAGGTAGGAAATAAATCACGAAAAGATAATATCTCAATGAGAGTATATGAATATTCATGCAACGAAAGAAACCTGAACAGAAAGAAGGCAAGAATCGAAGGCATCCGATAGTTTAATAATTAAGGCCTCAGCCTCTAAAATTTCTGAGGACGGTCAGACTCTTATGATCGTATTCCCCAATTTCTTTCTTGGATTTTCATATTTATGTGTGATAAGGTCTAAGAGTTACATAACAAACTCTCTCGTCTTATGTGTACATAGTGTGTATTACCCACGTACCTCATGTTTCACGCTATCATACATTAACCATAAGAGTTATGCCATAAACCTAGTTATTGCATTCAGATAACACTTACTTCACAAGTCATAATTATGTAACATACAATCATATCATATTTCATTATCTCTTATAATAAAGCAGAGCTTCACAGTCATGCATAAGGACAAGCATAGAACACTGTTCAATTTGAATAAGCAAATCTTATTTCATGACACACGGCCCATCTCATACCCGTCTTCACACCTACCAGCTCCCGCTGGCCCCTTCCTACATTTAACACACACAATATCACACCCCGTCTTCACACCTATCAGCTCCCGCTGGCCCCTTCCTACATTTCACACAATATCATACCCCGTCTTCACACCTACCAGCTCCCGCTGGCCCCTTCCTACATTTCACACAATATCATACCCCGTCTTCACACCTACCAGCTCCCGCTGGCCCCTTCCTACATTTAACACACACAATATCATACAAAATCATATTCACACAATTCCCAAGTTCGGATTCTTAACATGCTTATCAATTATAAGTGCTCCAATAGGTCAGCACTTAAGTAATAACATCTATTTCCATTCATGCTCTATCCAACTTTTCATATTAGGTATATTATACAAAACAAATCATTCTCATAAAATTCTTAGTTGACTATGACGATGTTATAGGGGCATCTACTAACATATCACCTTCTATGTTAAACAACTTCTAAACACTTTCAGCTGAACTTAGAAATGTTAATGACTTAAGCAGTATATACCTTTCTTTGCTATGAGAATATAGACAACATCTTATTTAAACTGAAGGTAGGAATGTGAACCTTCTTAACAGTAACAAATCTTTCACTTTTAACCCAGTGTCGGAATCTCTAAGAAATTATCATATGCATAGTAAAGTACGGATCTCATTTCACTTGGCACTAAACTGCACACGAAGTTTATTGGTACCTTATATTTTTATGAGCCAGATAAGGACAGTCTGCTATCTGGAGTAGATACCACTGTTAAAACTTTTAGTAAAATCCTTCATGACTCATATTATGCTGATATCAACTTTCGGGTATAACATAATTAAATCTTTTGTTACAAGGTCATGAGATTTTATCAGCTCTTCTATCTCTTAGACTTCTTAGAATATTACCCAAGACAATTTCAGGTGTAGGCGTTAGGAGTACAATCTCATCTACTTTATATACTAAAATTCTAATGAAAGGAGGGCTTGAGTTTAATTGGGGAGATTTCCGTGTTCTCCAAATTTCTCTTCTAATTATATTTTAATTATAAAAGGGACACAATTTAGCTTTGTGCATTAATGAACTTGAAGTTAAATCCCTACATGTTAAGGATTTGCAAAGCCTTTACTATATCAACAAGGATCACTCTAAAAATCCCTCGATTTGCTCGTGATGTTTCGTCAAGCCTCTATCACCTACATCCAACCGGAATGTGAATAAACTGCTGGGAGGTGGACTCGTATAGCTCTATATATATATATCTCTTAGACAATATAACACATACTATAAGTAGTTTGATGTTGCAGTGACCACCAGTCATGAACCTTTTGTTTGACACAATTTTATGGCTCGATCTTTCCGGATAACCAACGGAGTTTTTATAATAACTTTCATTCTACGTATAGGAATAGAACGAGGAAAGATTTATTAGAAACTAGACTCCACTACCTTTCCAATGACCTATTACATGATAGGTTTTGATTAACCAAACTGCTCCAGAAATTCAAAAACCTATCAGCTGTGCTGAATTCTGCAGCATGACAGTTTTGACCAACCTTCAATGTTTCAGTCATAGCTTAAGTTACAGATATCCGATGAGGGTATGGTATGAACCGTTGGAAAGTAGACTCGATTATATTTCCAACGGTATAAAATATGATACCATTAAACCCCAACATACTGCTGATATGCACTTAAATTTACAGATTATGATCCTGAACAAATTCCTGCACCTATAAGGGGTATTCTCTATTCACTCAAAATAATTAATTTATTCTGAAACTTTTAAAAGAAAATATGGGGGAATCGTAAATTGGGGATTCCCTAGATGACACAAATTGATCATTATATGTGCCTTAAAATTTCTCCGAATGAAAATTGAAAACTAGATAAGCTTGGTCAAATTAAGGTCTCCTCTACTACATTATTACTACTATAGAAATCTTTCACCTTCCATTAATTAATAAATACAATCGAATTAACCCATTAATAGCAAGCCTAAAATCATACCTTAACATGCAACCTCCTTACCCATCATTTAGGTGCAAATTAAATTTTCTCATAAATTTAGAGATCAAGGTTTGATCATTACATGCATTGCCAAGGGATTTCAAGGAATATATACACATGACTAGTTCAAGGGAAACAATTCTACTCAAATCAAGGATCAAGATTTAGGGATAAAATAAAAATTGATTGAATTTGAGGAATGAGAAAAAGGGAAACCCCACTCACAGCCGAAATTTCCGAAGTCCGGCCGCCCTAGCCGGCCGCCGCCGTCGCTGCCGCGGCCCTGGCCGCCGCTGGCCGCGCCTCCGGTAGCGCGTGGCCGCGGCCGGCTGCGCCCTGGCCGCGCCTCCTTGGCCACCCGCGCGAGAGAGAGAGAGAGAGGGGGGGGGGAAAACTGCGTGAGGGAGAGTGTAACGCCCCGATCCCACGGTACGGGGACGTCACTGCGACGTATATACGCAGGTCAGAAATACCCTCACGTATATACGCTAAGCATTAGTACAAGCAAGAATCAGAGTACTACAAAGCGTGGTATTCATTCATATGCCAACTTAAGAAGTACAAATTACAAAGTTATCACAGGATATGATATACTATTACACAATACATGTGTCTTATATCACAACCATGTCCAAAAGTACGATTTACAATATGAACACAAGATGCTCACGAGTTGGATGAGGATCCCGTGAGTCGAAGAGAAAAGTCTGGCACGAGAGAAACCGAACTAGTCGGCCTGCTCAACAAGGAAAGCTTGATCTTCTGTGGACGGCTCCACTTCAATCCAAGCTCCGGAACCTGAACATACAAATTCAAGGGAGTCAGGACCTCCCAAACAAATGATCTGGTTACAGCCGAGTGGCAAAGAGACAAGAGCAGGAGAGTTGGAACAGTATAATAAATATTCAGCCAGCAAGTAATGGAAGCACAACAATTAGAGTTGAAAAGACGTTGTACAAGTTTAGGTTACGGCTCTATGAGACTAGTACCTCGAAGGAATAATCCAAACAAGGAAACCCTCATCTATATACCTTTATCTCATGTCCCCGTAATCCAGGCGTGTACAACGGATCCACAGTTAGCGTCTTTTATTATTATTTCTTGTCTTACTTTGATATCTAGCTATGTGAACTAGCGTCCTAGCGCACATAGATCCATATCCGAGTAAAGCAAGGTTGTTATTGGAAACCAGCGGGGGTATCAATGAACTATGTTTGCAGTGGGTCCCGTGCTTGCCCGGGACCACGGTCCAGGGTGTTCCGTTGCTTGGTGACGGAACCAGCCGCAAGGCCTATCAGGAGGGACTTATGTATGCCCTTTATCATGATGGTATCAGGAAGAGGGAGCCAGCACTCCCCTCGGTCGCCTGGAGGCCCACAGGTCAGACCGGATATTTAGTTGCACAACATACCTAATACCACTGTAAACACGAACATATATTGATAGCCGCATGTTTCCCCCCGACCCGATGAAAGTTGTCTCATTTTATGAGTTCTTTAGATAATTATCAGATTTCGGGAATGAACAGGAGCAAGTCAGGAGTATTAGGAGTACAATTCGTCCTATCATGTAAATCAAGTTGGTAAAGCATGATGTCCGGTTATCATCCCCATTATCGTGATAATTATAAGAGTCAAGTGTATCATGCCTGGTGTCAAGAGATAGCATGGCAAGAGGTGATATTCGTCTGGGAGTAGCAGACGTGAAAATAGCAGACGCGGGGTTCGCGTCGCAAAGGTGCCGCAAACGCGAGGTCTGCGTTCAAGTCAGGACGCGAGGTGAACGCGGACGCGGACATGGGTTCTGCGTCGCGTTAATGCAAGAAGAACATCGACATGGGCATAACAGACGCGAAAGTAGCAGACGCGGGGCTCTCAGACGCGGGGATCGCGTCACGAAGGTATCAAAACGCGAGGCTCATGACTTGCGTTTAAATCAGGGCATGAGGAGAACGCGGACGTGAGTATAACTCCGCGTCATGTCAATATAAATAGAACACAGACGCGAGCTTTAGCTTTGCGTCGCATCGATACAATAACGCGAAGGCCGCGTTAAGGAAATGCCTAGACGCAGGAGGTAACTCCGCGTCTAACAGTACAGCCACACCGCACGACATAAAATACAATAATAATAAAAATGAGTTTACAAGTCCATGTCTTGGCGAGTAAAGTTACTCGCCTAAAACTGATACTTGAAGCTTTATGCGTCCGAAATGATCTTTGTCGCTGAATATCATTAAATCGATCACCGGAATAATCGCGAACGATTACCGGAAAGATCTACGGTGATATTACCGACGAAGAAAGCTCGGCCCCAATCCAAAAGGAGGGTACCGGCCTTAAGGTCTTGCCGATGATGAAGAGGAGCGCGGCCTCCAATCCAAAGGAGGTGGCCGGCCTTCAAGAAAATGATGGAGTGGTGGTTGTTGTTTGGAGAAGGTAAAGGCTTTGGTGGTGGTTTGTGGTTTGTGGTAGGTTTAATGGAGTTGAAGGAGGAAGAGGATGAATGTAGGAGGTTGTAGTGGTTGTGGTTGTGGTGGAGATGAAGGAGGAATTGGTGAGGGTGAAGGCTTCTCTTGGTGGAGGCTAAGGCTTTGGTGAAGTGAAGTAAAAATGAAGGAGAAAGGAGAAGGAAGTGTTTATATAGGATTTGGATTTGTAAAGGAGATGTAAAAATGGAAAAGAGGGGGGTTTATTTGTAAAATGGGAGGTGAGGTGGCTCTCTTTGCCGACCTTGGTGATGGGAGAGGGATTTGAGTGTTTTGGGATATTTATTTTGTTTGGAGAAGATATTTTGTTTTGGTGGAGAAGATATTTTGGTGAAGATATTTTGTGGAAATTTGGTGGAAGGAAAAAAGGGAAAGAAAAAGGAAAAAGGAAAAGAAAATGAAAAGAGGAAGATATTTTCTTGGAAGAAAAAGTGGAAATAATTGGAGTGGCGGATTCCCGGGATTCGGTTGCGGATGCGAAAATCTTTGGAAAAATACCGAAATCGTCCCGAAATCAAGTATCTCGGAACGACTCACAAAAATTCTCAAAAATCGAGAATATTATACTAAGACTCCTGGTGAAATTTGTTTTAAGAAATTATTTATCGTTTTGAAATTAAAAATCCCGGATACTGGCCGATACGACTCGGTGGAATTTTCATAAATTCATAAAATCCTCAGAAAAAGTATTTAGGTAGGAAATATGATTCTAAGAGGAAATGTCTAAAGACTCTTCGAGAAATTCCAATCTGTCTGTAAATTAAAAATCTGGGAATCGATCAGCGGTACTGGTCGACACCGGTTTTGAAGATTTTCAATTTAATTCGAGAAAATTCCAGAAAATCCTAGAAA
The DNA here is from genome assembly GCA_038442645.1 of Agave tequilana. Classification (NCBI taxonomy): domain Eukaryota; kingdom Viridiplantae; phylum Streptophyta; class Magnoliopsida; order Asparagales; family Asparagaceae; genus Agave; species Agave tequilana. The sequence goes on from JAVJIF010006906.1 coordinate 97,759, forward strand.
ATATAAAATATTAGAAAATGATATTTAAAACTAAAATCGGTCAAATATAAGAAGTAAATCGAAAAATACGATCGAAAAACTGAATACGCAACTAAGTACGTATTCCGGGAACTGGGTATTACAGAGAGAGAGAGATATGGGGGAGAAAATAAACTTATTTCTCTCCCTTACCTATTATAAATAATTATCTATATATATTATACTTGCCTTATTTGCCACTTGTCATCATAAGATCCTCTCCAATTGCCACCTCTCCTACACAAATCTCAATTAAATCTCTACCCTCCACTTCACTCTTTAAATCCCTAGTTCTCATCTCCACCCTACATTATAAAATAAAACTTTATTTTCCACTTATATAGTTTGTATCTTTCCATGAAATACCATTATACACATAAACATATACAATACATTCTTGTATACATCACCAATATTATTATCACTATTACATATAAATATTTTTAACATGCATAGCTATTTAAATACTTCCAATTAATTCATTTCAAATTTCCCTGATAAATTTTCAAATTTATTATCACATAAATATAACCAAATTAAAATTCCTGATATTCTTTATAATCTCAATACTCAAGGAATATAGTATTAAATCAGGGTTAAAAAATTCGGGGTGTTACAAGATACATCGGCCCATTTGAAATTTTGGATCGTGTGGGAGATGTGGCTTACCGATTGGCATTGCCACCATCCTTAGAAGGAGTACATAATGTATTCCATATATCACAGTTGAGAAAGTATGTCAAGGATGAAAGTCACATTCTAGATCACTCAGAATTGGAACTACAACCAGATTTATCCTACAAGGAGCAGCCGATGGCCATTCTGGATAGAAGTGTCAAAACATTGAAAAATCGGGCAATACCATTAGTACTAGTTTCTTGGAATAGGCATGCCCCAGGAGAAGCTACATGGGAACGAGAGGATATTATTCGTGAACGTTACCCCCAACTCTTTCCATCTTAGTTGGTAAAATTCCTTACCCCTATTCTTTCCTGCCTTCACATCCCCATTATCGAAATTTTGAGGACGAAATTTTTTGATAAGGTGGATGGATTGTAACACCCCATCCTCAGTATACGTACCCAGTTATGTATCCTGATTTTTTTGAGCGTATTTTTTTTATTTATTTTATTTTTCTGTTATTTAAATTCTTACTCATATAGCAATACTGCATGATTTGACCTTTCCAGTATTCAAATTTGACTGATTTCAGTTTCAAATATTATTTTTTTATATTCTAGATTTTTCATGATTTTCTGGAATTTTTCGGAATTAAGTTGTAAATCTTCAAAACTGGTGTCGACCAGTACCGCTGACCGATTCCTTGATTTTTAATTTACAATTGGAATCAAATTTCTGGATTCTACTTTCGTATTTCTTCTTAAAATTATATTTTCTTCTTTCAGGCATTTTCTGGGATTTTTCAGATTTTATCAAAATCCGGCCAACCCGGTGTAGACCGGTGTCAACGTTTGACTTCGGGGTTTTTATCTTAAAAATGAGATTAAATTTCTGAAAATCGATTTCACCAAAAATCTTTTTATAATATTTGTTATTTTGAGAATTTTTGGGGAACTTTTCAAGCTATGTTATTTTTGGACCTTTCCGGAGTTTTCGGTATTTTCCCAGATACCGAGAATTTATCCGAATATTCCACTTTTCTCTTTTTCCCATTTTCTCCCTCCTTCCTCAAACGCGAGTTTCACCTACCTGGGATTCTGCATTTAATGCGGAGATCCTCTCCACGCCTCCCCATGCTGCCTTTAATGCACTGCTAATCAATTCCAATCAAGTCATTATGACTTTTGTCCTTTTGTTAAAACGCAGCCTTTTGCATTTCCTCCTGGACGCGGCTTTCATCCCCGCGTCCAGTTCTTTTGGCCTGGACGCAACCATTGCCTTGTTGAGACGCAACTTAATTGGTGCGTTCTCTTTTGCTTTGATAAGCAATGGCAATATTATTATAATGTTTTCCCACCCTTTATAAATACCCCCACTCCTTCTCTCTCTTTCATTAATCATTCTTTCTTCTTCTTTGTTTCCTGAGAACAAAAAACAGCAGCCCACTCCCTTGGCCGGCCACCACTCCTCCATTTCCACCACCATCTCCTCCACCACTCCTTCACCAAATCCTCCACCATTCTCCCCTCCATCTCCTCCTCCATTTCCAACAACAACACCACCTCCATATCATCTTCTTCTTCCTCTTTTCCACCATAAAACACCAAGAAACACCAAACAACCCATTCTCACCACCACCTTCTCCACCATTTCCACCACCACCTACACCTCCTTGGACACCACGAACCACACCAATATCAACTCCTCGGCGAGCTCTTTCATTCTAGCCAACTCGTCGCTCCCCGTAACATCGTTTGCAAAATCCCATTTTTTCAAAGTGAACTATACTTGCACCATCAACCTCCTTCCCTTGTGAAGGCCGGCCACTCCTTTCGGATTGGGGCCGCGCTCTTCTCCGTTGGCAAGACTCTAAGGCCGGTGCCCTCCTTTCGGATTGGGGCCGTGCTCTTCTTCGTCGACAATATCGCCGTAGATTATTCCGGTAATCGTTCGCGATTATTCCGGTAATCGTTTTGGTGATAATTGACGACAACGATTATTCCGGATGCACAAGGCTTCAAAGTAACATTTTTAGGCGAGTGGTTTTCCTCGCCAAAGACTTGGACAACTTATTCTCATACTTGAATTTTTATATCATGCAAGATAATCAACAAACACAAACCCTCAAAAGTCAGGTTCTGCTCTCTGTTTGCACTCTGTTAGTCGACTTGACCCAGTCATTAGTCGACTTGAACCCTTTATTAGTCAACTACCCCCTTATCCTAGTCGACTAACTCATTGAAACGCAACCCTTTTTCTGAAGACGCGACCTTATTAGTCGACTAACCCCTTTTTCCTAGTCGACTAACTTTTTCTTAAAGACGCGGCTCTACGAGACGCGGCCTTATTAGTCAACTACCCCTTTATCCCTAGTCGACTAACTTTTTCCTGAAGACGCGACCCTATGAGACGCGGCCTTATTAGTCGACTACCCCTTTATCCCTAGTCGACTAACTTTTTCCTGAAGACGCGACCCTATGAGACACGACCTTATTAGTCGACTTGTCCTTCCTCTATAGTCGACTAACTCCTTCCTAAGTCGACTACTTGCCTCTCCCTAGTCGACTAACTTTGGCTGTCTGCTGTGGTTAATCACTTCCTTGAATATGGACCTTATCCTCAGGACTTGTATTATATATTGTTATTACATGACTTGTCACTTGACGAATATCACCTCTTGTCATGCTATCTCTTGACACCAGGCATGATGCACTTGACTCTTATAATTATCACGATAACGGGAATGATAACCGGACATCATGTTTTACAAACTTGAATTACGTAATAGTAAACATCGTACTCCTGATACTCCTGTCTTCATAATATTCCTGACTTGCTCCTGCTCATTCCCGAAATCGGATAATTATCTAAAGAACTCATAAAATGAGACAACTTACATCGGGTCGGGGGAAACATGCGGCTATCAATATATGTTCATGTTTACAGTGGCACTAGGTATGTTGTGCAACTAAATTTTCGGTCTGACCTGTGGGCCTCCAGGCGACCGAGGGGAGTGCTGGCTCCCTCATTCCTGGTACCATCTTGATAAGGGCATTCCATAAGACCCTCCTGTACGCCTTGCGGCTGGTTCCGAGCACCAGTAACGGAACGTCATGGACCGTGGTCCCGGGCAAGCACGGGACCCACTGTAAACATTGTTCGTTGATACCCCGTTGGTTTCCAATAACAGCCTCGATTTACTCCTATGTGGATGTATGTGTGCTGGGACGCTATTACACATACCTAGACATATGGGTAGATCGAGTAATAAGTATAAATATAAAAATGGCAGAAATAGATTTATTCAGGCCCTATTACCTTCATTTTGTGTCTCCATTTCATGTTTACTGTACACGTACACTCAACACAGTTTTTGATGTTTAATACTGTTTGATCATATCAACACATGCATATACTTATCTCTTCATGACATTTGGCTTTCACCTGCATATTTGTTAGGGAGTTCTGACTCCCCTGAACTCGCATGTTCAGGTTCTGTAGCGTGGACTGAAGTGGAGCCCTCCACTGAAGATCAAGCCTATCTCTCGGAGCAGGCTGACTTGTCCTAGCTCCTTCTGTTCCTGATCCTTCCTGCTAGCTCGGGGATCTTCTTCTTCAGCCCGTGAGCACCTTTTGCTGTACAAATTGTAAATTTTACTTTTGTACTTGGCTGTGATATAATGTACATGTACCGATATATCACGCTCTGTGATAACTTTGTAATACTTATGTTAGAATGCATATTACCACGTGTTTCCGTACTCTGATTCTTGTCTGTACTGATGCTTAGCGTATATACGTGAGGGTATCTCTGACCTGCGTATATACGTCGCAGTAACGTCTCCGTACCCGCCGGATCGGGGCGTTACAAAACTCATCTCGTATAATATACATAACAAAACTCTAGTGCTCATCTCATACAATGTACATAAAAAACTCTGGTGGTTCTCTACTCGTCATCATCGTCCTGTTCAAATTCTTCATCTAGAATAGCTTTTCCTTGTGTGCGTCTTTCTGCATCGAACCAGTCCTTTAAGCAAACAGCCATCTCCAAGTGTTTCGGCGTCAGCCTGCTCCTCCAGGGTGTCAAAACTCTACCACCTACAGAAAATGCGCTCTCGGACGCTACTGTAGAGGCCGGAGGTGTCAGTATATCTCGGGTCATGGTAGAAAGAACAGGAAATTGTTTTCTCTGTTCTTTCCACCATGACAAAACATCAAATGTTTCCCATCGTTCATCATCATTTTCATTTATTTCAGCAGGCATTGTGTTCAAATATAAATTAAGTTCATCAAATGAACCTGCTCCTGAAGAGTGTTTCTTTCTAGTATTAGAGGAAAGTAAACTTTTAAAATTAGATAATCTTTTACCTAGACTACTAGAAGAAGTTTGTGATGGTGTAGGTGCCCTAAATTCAGAAGAAGAAGGGGAAATAACTCATCTCTGTACAATGAGTACATTTCTTTTAAAAGAGATCTAATTTCTAAAAGTAATTTATCTATATCTTGTTCATAATTTAAACATAAAATAAAACTGGATAATAAAAGTTTTAAATATCTATTTTAATTCTAGGATCCATAATTGCAGCTAAGTAAAATAAAAAGGCATATTTTCAAAATATTTTCAAAAATTTTCTTCCATATCATGTACAGCCTCTTCAAGACTCTCATCATCTCTGCATGCAGCAAATACTTGAGCAATTTCATTAAGATTATAAAAAACTAAGTTACATGTGGGATAATATGTACCAGAAAGTGCTTTTGTGGCAGTGTCAAATTTTTCTAGAAAAGTACAAAAATTTTCATATAATTTTCACTCTTCATCGCTAATATAAAGAGATGAACGTTCATTTATTGTAAAAAATTGAATTGCTTGTTTAAAATGAAGGCAATCTTTAATCATATAGTAGCTTGAATTCCAACGAGTTTTCGCATCTGCTTGGAGTAGTTTTTCCTTTATTCCACATTGTCGGCAATAACTTTTAAAAGATTGTCTCCTAGGTCCACTGTGTTTTATATGTAAAATAATTTCTTTAACTTTATAAATATATTTGTCTAAGATTTTTAGACCATCTTGTACACATAAATTCAATATATGGCAAACACATCTAACATGAAAAAGTTTACCATTTAAAATCGGATCTAATACCGTTTTCAATTGTCTTATTGAAGCAGTTTTTTCACTTGCATTATCAAAAGAAATAGAAAATATTTTATTTTCTATACCATAATTTTTACAAATAAGAAAAATTGAATTTGCTACATTTGTAGCAGAATGTTTCTCAGAAAATTTAGAAAATGATAAAACATGTTTTTGTAAAATCCAGTTGTCATCAATAATGTGAGCAGTAACACATAAATAATGAATAAGATTAAGAGCTTCCCATATATCGGAAGTTAATGAAATTTTTCTAGCATCACTAGTAAAAAGAGCCTTCAAAATATTTTTTCTATTTACAAATAAATCTTCAATTCTCTAGTTATAGTTTGTCTGCTAATTCTCTTATAATCAGGAGCAAAAACAGATTTAAGATAATCAACTAATGCATCTGATTCAGTAAAAGAAAATGAAAGTTCTACTCGAATAATAAATTTGTTGGCCCAAAGGCCTTCCACCCTAATTTTGATGATGATTAACTCATGTAGTTATGTTTACTAATAATCTTGTGATTTTAGTTTCAGATCATTAAACAAGATATTTGTAACAGCCATTTATTTATTTATTTATTTATTAATTCCTAATTTTATTAAGCATCGGTTAAGTAGAAATTTTTTTTTTTCTTATATGATTTTTTTTATTAAATACCTACATTAATAAAGAGGACCAAAGAATTATATTTCATCTTTATGAGTTATTTTCATTTTTATGGTATAAATTGGTATATATATAGAAAATATATATAAATATTTCATGCCAAAATAATTATGATATTAGAGTATATGGGGAGTATATCTTAAATATTGCAAATGTTGGTATATCTTTAAGTATTCCCAAAATTGACATATACCAAAAATAATACTATATATTGTAGACCAATTTTTTATTATTCTTTAGTTAGTGGAGGTGTTAGGTGTGCATGGTGAGGTGAGATGTAAGGCTAGGATGAGTTTGGTCTTAGATCTAGCCAAGTGGCAAGACTTGAGGGGAAGTTGTAATTGTAATGACCAGATTATTAGGGGCCTATTTGCATAATAGCTTTCTCTTACGTTAGGATCTGAGAGAAGTTTTCTTCCTCTCTGTAAAAAAAAAAAAAAAATTCAGAACTCTCTCTCAACCAAACCCTAAAATTTCTCTCTCTCTCTCTCTCCCACCCCGGCCGAAGCCAGGGGGCGGCAGCACAGCCGCGCGCCACCACCGCACGTGGCTGCGCACAGCCGCGAGCAGCAGCCCACAGCCGCGAGCAGCGCGCGGGGGCGGCGCACCGCCGCGCGCCAGCGGCGGTTCAGGCCGCGGGTCGGCCTGAATTGGGGGGGGTGATTCTCTGTTGACTAGAGAAGAAGAGATTCAGATTTGGTGGTGATTTTGCAAGGGAAAAAGTCAAGCCCTAATTCTGAAATTGGGTTCCAAAACCCCCAAAATTCTGAAATTAAATTGGGTTGAAGGTAAGATCTTTACTTTACTATTTCCTTCCTCTTTATGAATTGTTTCATAACCAAGATTTACCCTTGTCTTCTTTTACTAGGATTTTGAGTAGGGGAGGATTGATCAAAATCATAAGTGGGAAGCAATATATCAAAGTGAGTAAATTACATACTCACTTCACATACTAAATTTACGAATTTAATTCATGTAATTGTTGTATGAGACTAAGAGGGATTTTAGGGAAAGTAAATTAGTTTAGTGTAGAGTGGCTTGTAAATTAATTCTACATGGAAATGGGTGCCACAATTATTTTTATTAGAAGGTCGTTGTATAAATTATTGTGTTATGTGTTCGTAACAATTTGAGTTAGGTTAAGTAGTATAAGTAAAGGGAGTGGTGATGGGTGTGTACTAGAATGTAAGGGTGCCCTAGTAGTTATGTTACAAGCTATGTATGTGAAATGCTGAAATGCTTAAGTCACTAATTATAATACCTTGGTAATCCCACATGAATTACTTTGTATTACTTACTATAGTAGTACACTTATAAGAGCATGATTAAAAATATTGATGACATGTGAGCATGTCGATTTTGTGATTTTGCCATAACATGTTAATTATGTAACCTACGCCATGGTATATTTTGTCATGCAATATATGCGTGGGTTGCTTGTAGAATTTATATATTGTTATGATAGAATATCTATGTATGTCTTTTAAGAGGAGGAAGGGGCCGGCGGGAGCCGGTAGGAGGGGGGAAAGACGGTGAGTTATGGTAATGCATATTGTTTATTTACGTAAGGAGGAAGGGGCCGGGCGGGAGCCGGTAGGAGGAAGAAGACGGGGTTCATGGGAATCACACTTAAACATTATATGAACATGTATGCTTATTTCTTATGCTATATAAATGAGTCATTATTGTACTCCAAGGAGGAAGGGGCCGAGCGGGAGCCGGTAGGTGAAAGAAGACGGTGGAAATTGTACCCTATAATTAGGGTGATGTGTGATTGTGCTCTAGTAAGTAACAAAATATTATGTTATCGGTAATTGTTTGGAAAGTAATATTTGATAGTCAAGGTTTGGGCAAGGTAAGTATACGTGTCTAGAGACTTTCTTGAGAGGGATCAAGTAATGATCTCGCTCTAGTACACTATGGGAAGGAACTTGTATTCATAAAGAAAGCCTAACAACTAAGACTCGTAAATATTAAATTGAGTAGGGTGGCATTTACATTCATGTAAGGTTTCTTTGGACTCCACAAGGTATGTTGTGAAAATATATCATGTTATCATTCATAAAGTGTTTATGAAATTTACTCGCTGAGCCGTCGAGCTCATTCCTTTCATTTTCTCCTCTTTCAGGTCTAGATAAAGGTAAGGGCCTACTGTAGTAGGGAGTAGTTAGAGCAGGATGGCATCTATCTATAACTATTATTTTTGTTCACCATGTGTACATAAGTAGGTTATTTCCGCATTTCATAGTTAAATGTATCTTGACATCATTTTCATATGTAATCTTCTTCTTGTAATAGTTATAACTTGAACTTGATGCTTGGGATGTTTGTAAATGTGAGAAGGAAGATCATGATGGTTGTATTATGTGGTTAATGGATGCCTAAATGATATTGGAAGAGGATGTATGGCATAAGTATTTTGAGGACATCTTTACTGATGTAATGTGGTGCTAGTGAGATTTTTGTTATTGTGTGATAAGTAGGCCATATGGCCGAAATCCTTTATGAACATAAGTAGGCCTTAGAGCCGAAATTGGATATTTTGTATGTGGTAAAAGTAAAAATATTAGAGGAAGTGCTGCCGAAATTTTCTAGATGTTGGGAATAAATACATATTGTGGATCTAACCTTGCTTATTAGAAACTGGGGCCGTTTCAATATTAGTTGGTGATTGCTTCAAAAAGAGGAGTTTAGAAGCCTTCACATGGTGATTCCCGTGCCCGAGCATCAAGATCATACCTTTGCACTCGGTGGATCACGTTTGGGATCGAGTCATCTTGAAGATGGAAGATCGTCAAGAAGACTTAGGTATCCTAGTTTAGTTTAGTGTGTTTTAGATCCATTTGTAAAGCTTAGTATAGTTGATATGCTCAAGTGCACAAACACACACGTTTTATGTTTGGTTTTTGGTTTTTATGAATAGTTGATCAAAAACAAGTTTAATTGATATATGTATAGTTGTTTCATTCTATACATGCATGCTTAAATTCTTATACAAACTTATTTTGACTATCCTATTCATGTATAGAAAAATCAAGTTTGATAAAAATACATGTTTTGGTTTTTGGTAAAAATTACAAGACACAAAAATGATTCAATATGTTTGATATTAGTCTTGAAATTTTTATCACAAGTTTGTTTTTCAATATAAAATGTTAAAACAAGTTTTATGGATTTTTAGAAGTAACAAAAGATTTTTTAGAAATAATAAAACTTATGTTTTTCTGCCCAGAACAGTGTCTGTCAGGCCAGGTCGGCCGACCGCATGGGTCGACCGAACCATAGGCCGGTCGACCCGTACGGTCGACCGACGTGCACAGAACCGTGCACGTCTGGCACACATTGGGACGGTCGGTCGGGTGGCCGACCGGACCAGAGAGCTCTGCTCTCTGTTTATTTGGGTCGACCAGGCGGTCGACCGGGTTGCCCCAACGGTCATATTTCTGACCGTTGGCGGTCGGCCAGGCCGGCCGACCGGTAGCCTGTCAGGCTGCCAGATCAGCTTAACGGCTAGTTTTCTGATGGGGCTATAAATACCCCATCTCTTCATGGTTTTAACCAAGATTTTAAGAGCAAAAATTTCTCTGATATACAAGTGTTTTAAACAAGTTTTCAAAAGTGTTTTTGGGCTTTAAACTTCCAATCTTATTTGTTTTAGGTTTTTGGAAAAATCAAAGAAAAGAGAATTTTGGGAGATTTGTCTTGGCTTTCATTTTCTATCTTTTACAAGAGTTTTTTCAAGTATTTTTCTTTGAGTTTTGTTTTCCAAACACCTAGTTTTTCACACTTGAGCTATCAGCTATCCTAATCTATTAGGATCTTTGTTTTGTGGAAAAAGAGAAAAGAAAGAGAGATTGTTTGTGGTTGAAAGAAACCAATTGTTGTACACCCTTGATTTTGTTGTATCCCTCTTTGGTAGAGGTTGATCGGGTGATTGGTTTGCTCCCTCTTTGGTAGAGGTTGAGGCTTGGTGTTTGCTCCCTCTAGTGAGAGGTGGAGTTTGGTTTGTAAACCCTCTTCGGTAGAGGTGTTTGTGGTTGTTGTTTGGCTAAGGGCCTACCCCTCTTGTGTGAGGTGGTGTTTGTATTGAGAGAGGAGTTCGGTACTCTCCTTGTTGTAACAAATCCTCTTCGGTAGAGGTTCTCTCGGTGGGAGATAGTGGATTGGAAATCCTACACGGTGGTGTAGGCGGGGATGTAGAGCTAGGGGCTCGAACCTCGAAACATATCTTGTTGTTAGCGTTTGATCCACTTGTCTCTCTAACTCTCTCTCTTTATTTTGTGCAAAGCATCATTCACATCATACATATCATATTTGCTTGTGTATTGCCTTGCATCTTTCATATTGCTCATCCTTATATGCTTGCTTGATTGTGTGTGTGCCTCACTTATACTTAACCACAAGAGCTTCACATAGCACCTCAACCCATTCAACGGGAATCAAGAGGAGTTAGTCCAGAGCCCTTCACGGGAAATTCGGCTACACTTGTGTGTTATATTAAGTGTGTTGCAAAATTTGCATTAGCTTCCGCATTTAGCGCATTTAGTTTCTAGATTAGCAAGTACACCTATTCACCCCCCCTCTAGGTGCTTTTCAAAATTCAGCTAACTTATGTTTATTTACTTCAGGCTTATATCTCCAAGTGGAGAGTGTGCCTGAATCAGCTAATATTTGTGCTTGTTGTGGTGGTAAATCAGGACTTTTAGCATGCTTTTTTCATAGTGTTTATTAAGAACACCTGTACCGTATCCTTCTTTATGATCAAATAGTTGATGACAGTACTTACATTCTGCCTTTCTTCTACCTTCAACAACTTTTTCTACGAAATGGTTCCACACTAGAGAAGTTTTGGCTCTTACTTTAGTGGTTGTGCTTGTGCTTGTGCTAGTTGGTTGTTGTGTTTCTGGAACTATAGTATCATACTGTGTTGGTTGTGTATCGTGTTGTTCTTGTGTTTCAGTAAAAAAAGGTGCCAGAGATTATGCGTGCATTGGTGATGTTGACATTAAAAGTTGAGAATATAAGGAATATTGAGGAGGGAAGGAAATAGAATGCCGACCTGTACCACTATCACTGGCATATGCAGCACGTGTATATGGTGCAAAACCACTGTAGTCAATTGCATAGCTTGACGAACTGTGATAGGGAGCAAATGCGGATGTTGGTGGAGCATAGTTGTATGGTGGGTAAGCGGCATATATTGACGATGAGCTACCGCCAACATCGGTGTAAGGTGTGGCAGCTGAAGGATTGTGTGTTGACGAAGAGCTATCACCGGCTTCGGATGAGGTACCGCCAGTACTCCAGTTGGGCTCCATTAGACTAGACTGGAAGTTGGTAGAGATTTACAATTGTAAGAGAATAAGAGTGATTTATAATAGAAGAGAGGGGGTTGAGGTGAAGTGAGATGAAAATGAATGAGGGTGGAGGGTATTTATAGAGGATTAGAGGTTAGGGTTTTTTTTTTTAAAGGGCCAACGGCTCATTTTTGAGCCGTTGGGGCCTTGGGGTGAAAAAAGAGGGTGCCACATGGCACCCTCTTTTTCACCCCCCAACGGCTCTTTTTTGAGCCGTTTAGGGTTTTAAAAAAATTAAATTCTAATCCAGGGGTCGCAGAGTAATTTTCCTCTCTAACTGTAATATAAAAATATTGGACTAAAAAAAAAAAGGGGGGTCGGGAAAATTTTCCCTGACCCGATTCGTCCCGGGACGAATCAGATTCGTCCCGCGTAAACGAGACGGGTCAATCCGTTCTGACCTGCCCCTAAACGGGGCGGGTGCGGGTTGACCCGTGACCCACACTGTGCGACTCCAACGAGTCGCACAGTGCTGGGTGGGGCGGGTCGACCCGCCCCATTGGCCAACCCTAGGGTGAAGTGTAGAGAATGGCAAAATCGCAAAGGCTACGTTAAATTTTGACAAAATTGTCCGAGAAACAACAAACTATGATGGTTTTTAATATTTCTGGATCGAGAACTGAAAGCCTCATTGTATCACCAACCAAGCTTGCTAAGGATGACCAAGGTAAATGTGTTGATATTAAGTTATGGGCCTGTTTGGTTAAGGGTGGAAGTGAGGAAGTGAAGAAGTGAGGAAGTGGTAATAGTTCCCTTTGGAACTTGGGAATTGGTTAGTAAGTTTTCCGGTGTTTGGATGTTGTTGGGAAGTGTGGTTTGGAAAATGTTTTGTCTTTTTCAGTGTTTGGATGGTAATGTGAAAGTGGAAGTGGAATAGTTGACCACAAAGTTGACCGCAAAATATTATTAAAATAAAAATTAATTAAGAAAAATAAAAAATGGACTATAATTAGAATGCAAGTGAGATTTACATGATCAAAAAATTAACTGTTTTGTACTACAACTTATTAAAATGAGATTTACATGACCACAAAATTAACTGTAGCACTCTGAAAGTGAGGAAATTGTTGTGTAAAAGAGAAAAGAGAAAAGGAAAAGGGGTTTTCTTATTTTCCTTTTCCGGTGTTTGGATAGATAGGGAAGTGAGCAATTATACTTCCCTATTTCCTTACTTCCGCTCACTTCCTTGCAACCAAACATTGGTTAAGGGTGGAAGTGAGGAAGTGGTAATAGTTCCCTTTGGAACTTGGGAATTGGTTAGTAAGTTTTCTGGTGTTTGGATGTTTTTGGGAAGTGTGGTTTGGAAAATGTTATGTCTTTTCCGGTGTTTGGATGGTAATGTGGAAGTGAAAGTGAAAAAGTTGACTACAAAGTTGACCGCAAAATAATATTAAATTAAAAATTAATTAAGAAAAATAAAAATTAGACTGTAATTAGAATGCAAGTGAAATTTACATGAGCAAAAAATTAACTGTTTTGTGCTACAACTTATTACAAATGAGATTTACATGACCACAAAATTAACTGTAGCACTCTGGAAGTGAGAAAAACGTTGTGTAAAAGAGAAAAGAGAGAAGGAAAAGAACTTTTTCTATTTTCCTTTTTCGGTGTTTGAATGAACAACGGAAATGAGAAAAGACACTTCCCACTTCCTCACTTCCACCCAGTTCCTTGAATCCAAACAGCCCCAAAGATGAAATCTGACTCCCAAGCATCATGTAGGTGACAAAACAATCCCATCGGTTAGCTCTAATGAATAAGCAATTAATCATTCTTTAATTCTTAAAGACAATCTTGATAATTTTTTGAAAATATTTATCGTAATTGAATCCCTCCATTTTAAGAGAAAAAAACTTGATTATGTATTTCAACTGTAAATTCTCGAAGAGAAAAATAAATAAAATAAAAAAACGTATTCCAACTGTAGACTGAAATTAGTAGCTTCAATAAAACATTTGAGTATCTTTATTAATAGAATATGCAAATTCGTTTAGAATCATGGTCTAATGTCAAGATCACCAATATCTTTCAAAGGCACATGCCAGAGATCCAAAATCATATAACTTCTACAACTATAACATCTTGCCAAACTCAGCCAACAACTTTTAATCAAAGAAATAGCACAATACCTATCTTGTACGGTGATAAAATTTATACTCCCAGTAAGAAATCACCTCAAGATTTTCTAAATACAATTGTAAATTAGACCTGACTCTGGTTCCGAGACCTGCGGTTGCTTCCGATTTCTCTATATGAGGAACCGGAACCAGACCGGGGGCAGACGATTCCGGCTCCGGTGCCCTGACCCAGACCCAAAGGTCTGTTGCTGCTGATCAGCAGCTGGCCGGCCAAAGGGTAAAAAAAACTCTAGTTCAAGAATCAGAACCGGCGATTTCTCTTCTTAAAAAGCGAATCAGAATAGAGCGGCTAGGGCCCAGTTCCGGTTCCAATTTTCGTTCCACGGCTCTGATTCGAACCGGAATCATGGTCGGGTCTGTTGCAAATCTTATTTTCAACAAAATTGTAGAAATACAACATCCGATGCTCATTTGTGGTACATGAAGATATTTAGTGATCAAGAAAAACAGATAATGGTCTTTAAGATATCTTACAAGAGGATGTAAAATTCGAATAATTCATCCCATCACATGTATCACGTATTTCTCTTTCTCGTGGCTGCCCCCTTCCCCTCCAGTCGTGAGCATATGTAGGCCAATGTCGGGCATGTTTGGCTGCAAGGAAGTGGCGGAAGTAAGGAAATTGGGAAGTATAATTGCTCATTTCTCTATCTATCCAAATACCTGAAAAGAAAAATAAGAAAACCTCTTTTCTCTTTTACACAATCATTTCCTCACTTCTAGAATGTTACATTTTATTTTGTGGTCATGTAAATCTCATTTGTAATAAGTCGTAGTACAAAATAATTAATTTTTTGATCATGTAACTCTCACTTGCATTTTAATTACAGTCTATTTGTATTTTCTTAATTAATTTTTATTTTAATATTATTTTGTGGTTAACTTTTTCACTTCCACTTCTACATTACCATCCAAACACCGGAAAAGACATAATATTTTTCAAATCATACTTTCTAACAACATCCAAATACCGAAAAACTTACTAATCAATTCTCAAGTTCCAAAAGAAATTATTATCACTTCCTCACTTCCACTCTTAACCAAACAGGCCCGTGGAAACAAAAATGAAAAGAAAGAAGAGAGGCACGTGATAGAAAGCAAAAACAGTGTGCATTATTTTTAATGATATCATTATTATAAAAGGTGATAATCTGTCTGATTATACTAGGATTCAAAAATCATGCATTTTGCGTTATCAAAAAAGGCTTTATTGTTATCAAATAGTGAAATTCATATTGATATAATTTTAATATGTATTTACTTTCTTACTGTTTGTCTAAAGTTTTCTTCATGGAAAGAATTTGATATCAAACTCCAAAGTCTTATCCACTGCATTTCTTAAGCATACAAAGCTGATTTAATGTGTTTAAATAGCCCTAGTACCTCCAAACAGCCAAAGGAGTGAAAGAATCAGCCTTTGTTCTTTTCATTTTCAATCAAATTTAAGTTAATCCAACTGTCTCATTGTGTTTTCAGGGAGATGTGATCAAGTACTCTAGGATTATGTTTTGTTATTTTAGTAAAAAATTACTTTTAGTACAATTTCTCTTAAGCTGTGTTTGAATGTCTAACAAAATCCCAAAATTATGTAATTTTATGTAGATTTTGAACCCAAAAAAAAAATGTAATTCATTATATATTTCTTATGTGAGTGTTTGGATAGACGAGAAAACATGAAAATCTCTTACAAGAACCATTTTAGAAATTTTTATTTTGATTGAAATTTTCAAATTTTATGATTATCTTGCTTAGACACAAGGTTATATTTTCTATTTTGCCTTGATAACTTTCAAACCAAATATGAATATTTTAGATTCTTTAAATTTTTAGTTCTATAATTTTTAAATCTATAAAACGATAAAAGTATATGTTTTTTTTTTAATGAAAACATCCAAATGCACCCTGAATTTATTTTGATCATTCAATTGAGTGTCGCTATAGCACATCGATAAAATATCTTTGTAATTTACTACCTAGGTGACATTAGACTATGACTCATTCTTAAAATATATATGACACAGGCTAGTGTGAACAGGTAATTCAAAATATAAGTGGACTTAGTTAAACCAATTAGAAGAAGAAAAAAAAACTATATAATAAGTCATCAAACAGGTCTTTCTATGCTACCTAGCTAAATCTAGTTTGTACAATTTAAGCCTTAAAAAGCAGTCATGAACATTTGGATAAATTAGTTGCACATGAAAGTTTAAAAATATATATCCTGAAAGCTTCTCACTTTTGAGCAACTCCAATTTTGTTTTTCTTGTATCTGTTTGGTTAAGGGCGGAAGTGAGAAAGTAAGGAAGTGAGAAAGTGATAATAATTCCCTTTGGAACTTGGAAATTGGTTAGTAAGTTTTCCGGTGTTTGGATGTTATTGGGAAGTGTGGTTTGAAAAATGTTATGTCTTTTCCGGTGTTTGGATGATAATGTGGAAGTGGAAGTGGAAAAGTTGACCACAAAGTTCACCGCATAATAATATTAAAATAAAAGTTAATTAAGAAAAATAAAAATTGAACTGTAATTAGAATGCAAGTGAAATTTACATGATCAAAAAATTAACGGTTTTGCGCTACAACTTATTACAAATGAGATTTACATGACCACAAAATTAACTGTAGCATTCTGGAAGTGAGGAAATGGTTGTGTAAAAAAGAAAAGAGAAAAGGAAAAGGGGTTTTCTTATTTTCCTTTTCCGGTATTTGGATAGATAAAGAAGTGAGCAATTATACTTCCCCATTTCCTTACTTCCGCCCACTTCCTTCAAACCAAACACGCCCATCAATTTTTGCTCCACTGAGAGCTTGATTTGATCAAGATAGAACATGGACCTCCATCAATTTTTGCTTCAAAATTGATGACTTCAACTCTAACACTCTGCATTCAAACACACTGGTGATTTGTTGATGTTCTGTGTACTCGAGATTTCTCATTGAGATGATCCTGTGAAATATCTCTAGTTACTCAGGAGTCAGGATGGAAAATGAAAGAAAAAAAAAAATCTAAGTGGAATTTTCGCAACTTTAATAATAATAAAAAGAAAAAAAATTATTCAGATTCATAAAAAAAAAAAGAGAGAGAGAGAGAGAGGGTCTGTTTGGTTATCGTAACTGGCCGTAATTCGTAGTTGTAATTGGTAAAGTCTTTGACAATTATAAATGAGTTTCATGTATGTAAATTTAACGGTGTTTGGTTGGTAATATAAAATTGTAAAGTGGGAAAGTGTATTATACTTTACGGTATTTGGTTATCGTAATGTATAAGTCGTAAGTGAGAAAGTTGACCACAGAATTAACTATTTGGTGATTTTAAAAGTTTTAATACTGCAAATAAATATTAAAAAAGTTAAATATTAAATTTTTTTAATATTAATATAAAAAAATATTACAAATTTGTATGACCACAAAATTAACTGTAACTGGGCTGTAAGTGACTGGTAACTGGGTTGTAAGTGAGTGTTAGTTGAGTTACGTAAGTCTTTTACGAATTACGGTCCAAACAAACGTCGTACTTGTAACTGAGTAGTAAGCCATTTACGAATTACGGAGTTTTACGCGAAACAAACGGCCCCTCAGAGAGTAGTAGTAGGCGCCGGTGTCACGCTGACCTCTTTAATGAAGGCATGCTTATAATTTCATGTAAGAAACAAAGTGATTAAATAAGTAGGTTAGCTTAACTAACCATAATAAGTTGATTAAAGAAGCTAATGCACAATCAGCTTCCAACCTCCAAGTCAATGATTTTGATGAGAAAATGAAAGGGTGATCGCATACTTTGTTTCTTTATTTGCCTCAACGGCGAGGAAGTGGTAGGTGTTAGTTGGAGCCTTAATACTTACATTGACGTATCAGATGGCATGAACTAAAGGCCAAAATCAGTTATAAAAATGAGGGGTCTGGTTGTCTCCAACGCTCTTTCGCATTGTGAGTTGTTCATCACAGGTGATGGATGGTACGGAGCGGAAGAGACAGAAAAAACAAAATCACGTTTTCTGGGTCCCATCATAAAACACGTTTTCTTTTTTCTCTCCCTCTCTCCCTCTCTGTGCCGTCCATCAGCTGTGACGGGAACAGCCCACGGCGTGAAGGACCCAACCCGAGCCCATAAACAATGTGATCGATGCATAGTGTAACGGAAAAAATGTATCCGTATCTTATCTACCATCTACATCTACCATGTAATGCTAAGCTTTTGAGTAGCTTGCAATTTGATTTGTGGACCCATTTTCATCATAAATATGAACACAAAAGTTAGTTGATCATACAATTTTACTCTAATCCGTTAATTGTATATTAGAAAGAAAAATTTCTCATTAGGTGGTGCTAAATTTCTACCATGTGACAATGCACGCGCAAGAAACTATTCAAATACTATAAATATAAATTAATCTCATCAAACTAGTTAAGCAATTATTATGACTCATTCATCAAAATAACACATTCAAATATTTATGACAGTAATATAACTCACAATTCACCGAGACAGCATATTAAATAATTCAAATAGCACTTTAATTAATAACAATAAAGATCTTATATATCATTAAAAAGTGAGACCAACGTGAGATTGATCAATTAGCACTGTAGGCCCCAAAGGGTTTTTTTATCATAAATAATAATAGATTATTAGAAGAAAAAATTATTCTTTGATTTCTAGTCGGCACGTGTCAACTCGAAAGATAAACACAATGGGATTCCTGTTTAGATTCATTAATTAGCTATCAGAAGCCTCACGTGTTAAACTCTTCTGTAGACATACGAGTAATTATAAATTAGTAGATAAAGTATTTCTTTGTGATATACTAACTTATAATAATATTAATAATTTATTGTGCACCATTCAAATTCGGAGCTATTTAATTTAAAGTATAGTCAAATTAATAGATTGTAATATATAATGTATATGATTTCAACTTTAAAACCCTATATTCATTCTATTTGAATAGATTTTATGATCCAAATATTTTCATGTAAAATATTGTTTTTTAGTTACTTAAATAGGGTTTTTTTTATTATAGTTATATATGTGAATCATAGGTGTCAAAAATCTAGTGAGCAAACAAATAAAGCAATTGGGTTTTTTTCATGCCTTGGATTTTTCTTTAAGAGGATATTATTAGTTTGGAATTTCTCTAGTCAGACTTGGGCTCGGACTAGGCTTGGACTTATCAGTTGGATTTACTAAGATTCAACTTAGACCTTAAACTTTTTAGTTGAATTTACTAGGATTTGGGCTAACACTTGGATTTTTTACTTAAATTTACGAGACTTGAACTAAGACTTAAATTTTATGTTTAACAATTTTGACTAATAAGTTAGACAATTTTTAGGAGTATTTATAGTATAATATTATCCATTATTTGATCTTATTAAATTCTAATATAACATTGATTAACCATTTTTATTGAAATAACATGAATAATATTTTTTAAAGTAATTAGTATTCGTTATTTGTTGTTATTATTATATAATAAGAAAATTTCTCTACACCCACCTACTTTACATCATAATTAAGAAAAAAAACTCGCCTCCATATTTTTATTTACTATAACCTTATCTAAGTCAGCAAACTGTAACCACCATTTAGGATCTGTTTTTAAATTTTAATTTTATCCTTCTTTATATTTAGACTCTTCTTCTTGTTGATCTTCATCTTCATCTCACCAATCTTTTATTCGTTGGTCCTCTTTTCTTTAATCTATTGTAATTCTTCATTTTTATCGTTTTGCTTTTCATCATCTCGCAGATCTGTGTCTCTTCCGATGAGCATATCGTTTTCTTCAAACCAAGTGAATTTTCTTTTCTTTTCTTTCTTTTTCCCTTCTTATATGTGAAGAACTGTGACCATTCTTTTTTCCTTTTTTCCCCCTTCTTTTCTTTGAAGATTTGTGATCCTTTTTTATCCCCATGTTGTCTATAAAGATCTGTGATCGTGGTGTCATTTTTTTTGGTGAATTAGGATTAATTTTGTATTACGATCTTTATTAAACTTTATCAATTCTGTTATTTATATCTAATCTTAGACTTTTCATAAACACGAACAAAAGGTTATTTATTTATGAGGACTGCGATCAACAGAATTATATTCCCTAATAAAACAAATAAAATGAGTTTTATTTTCACAGAATACTTCAACTACATCGTAATTCTCAGAAATCACAAAAAATGTGTGTTTATTAAGATTGCGATTAGAGTCATAGTCCTCAGTAAAACAGAAAACTCGTGTGTATGATCAGGACTATTACCTTTGTCGCAATTCTCATAAACACAGTTTTTTACATAAGGGCTGCAACCTTGGCACAGTCCTCATAAGTACAGATTTTTATATGCATGTATACTCACAATACGTGTATGTAGTTGTTCTAAACTTGAGTTTTTATTTTCATAAAATGCAGAAGTGTTCTTGTTGTTCTTTAATTCGGTGGCGACTCTATTATGCAATTACTGGCACGTCGAGTGATTTTTCTGTTATCATATTGTGGCATGCATTAGTTGCACTTCATGTACTACAAACATTGATTAGTTTTTTTATTTTCATTTATGTAGCAAGCAATCTGTTTTTTTTCTAGTAAATTGGTTTTGGAATCCTCTCTTTTCGTGAGGAATATTTTTATGAGGACTGTAATTATGATCGCGCTATAGGCTAAGAAATTGTGTTTTGGTAAGAATTGTGATCATGATCGCAATATTAAAAAATAAAAAAATGCATTTTTATGAGGACTGCGATCATGGTCGCAGTCTTATAAAGACATTAACATGGCTTTTTGTGAGATTTTTTTTGTGAGGATTGTGATTATAATCGTGATCCTCATAATGATTCAGAAATAGGTCATTTTTCGCAGTCCATATTTTCCACGTCATCCACATTTTTTTTTTGAGGACTCTGACCTTGGTCACAGTCCCAATAAAAGTCTCAGAAACATGTATTTTTGTGAGGCAGGGACCTTGGTCACAGTCCTAATAAAAGTCTCAGAAGTAAACCATTTTTGTAAGAACTACGACGTTTCTCGCAGTACCAATAAAGACTCAGAAACAGGCTATTTTTGTAAGAACTACGATCTTACTCGCAGTCTTCTATATATCAGCAGTCCGCCGTGGTGTTTGAAAGGCGGTGGGGGATCATGGTCACAGTCTTTATTATGAGTGCCAGTCCTCATAATTAGAATTGCGACCATGAGGACTACAACCATGCAGTTCTCACAAAGTCACACTCGCAGTTGTGGACAGCTCTGAAGTTGAACTCGTAGTCGCAATTTTCATAAAGTCACAGTCACAGTCACAGTCCTCTATTCCAGCAATTTGCATTTTCAAAGTGCTCCGCATTTTTGAAGCCATTACTACTGGAGAATTTTCATCTTTCGCCACTGCGGAGCGCTTCTGCGTTTGATATGTGGGTGCATATGGTTGGTTTAAAAAAATGGTCTGAAGTGAATAAAATTATGAAACTGAGTTTTTTTCCTAATTACGATTTGGCATAGAAGAGTGTAGCTAAATGTCCCTTTATAATATTGTTATATTTTAAATTTTTCATAGTTAAATAATGTTATATATTAAAATAAAAAAATTATACAATAGCTAAAAATAAAATAATATTCAGTATAAAACCAAAGTTTAATTACAAGCAATGAATGTTCACAATTATTACTTATGTTGACATAATATTATTCATTATTTATCTCATAAATATTCTAATAGGCAGAAATTAAATTAATATGGTTGCTAACTTCTTTTACTACTTAATTATATTTATCAAAAGATTACTATAAATATTTCATAATGAAAAATAAAATAATAAGTCAATATCACTTAATTGTGTACAATTAATAATTAAAAATTAATGACTATTTTTGTTGGTGATAAATATTAACTTAATAAAAATAATTATTGTTATTAGTAATTATTTTTTAAAATGAATAGAAAAAATATTATTATCAGTAGCTATTTATTACTTACAATAATAATTAGGGCAGCAATAATTGGAGGGGGAGAGAGAATATGGAGAATCCAAGTCCAAAAGAAAAGTCCACAAGTTTTCCCATGGATTTTTTTGATAGTTGAATTGGTCCAAATGTACATATCTAGATTAAAAAGTTTGATTTCAAAAAGTCCAATCCAAGTCTCTGTCCTGGTAACCAATAACTCCAAATTTTGAAATTCAAATCTCAGTTCCAAACTAATAACACTAGATTTCAAAATTAAATCCCAGTCCCTAACCAATAATGTTGTATTTTAAAATTCAAATCTTAAGCCCAAATAAATAACACCATAATTTGAAATCCTAAAAATTATCTGAGGCCAACTCAAGAATCCTCGCTCGTTATAGAATACACATTGAGCGTGTTTGGATTCATGAAAGTGGGAGGGAAATGAAAAGTGGGAAAATTCATTTCCCACTTTGTTTGTTTGTTTTGAACAAAAAATGAGAAATGAGAAAACCTCTTTTTTCCCCTCTCTTTTATACATCTTTTTTACAGTATCATTTTCTCATTTTCTGGGTGGTACAGTTAATTTTGTGGTCATGTAAATCTCACTTATAATAAAGTATAAATTAATGCATTAAATTTTGATGTCATGTAAATCCCACTTGCCGTTCAATTACAGTCCAAAATATTATTTCAAAATTAATATTTAATTTAATATTATTTTATGATTAATTTTGTGATCAACTTTTTCACTTTCATTTCCATAATACTAATCAAATACTGAAAAATACAATATATTTTTTCACTTACACGTTTATATGACAATCAAACACTAAAAATAGAAATTGTATTAATATCAATTTTTTACTACACATTCACATTTTTCATCCTCATTCTCACTTACACATTTTCCTCTTATTTCTTTCGAGCCAAACAGACCCACTGTGACTTTTCACAAACAATCTATTACTAAGCCAGACTTCAATGGCAATAAACTTTTCAAATCTTTCAAGTAAACGCCTCGAAGCTCACTCTAGCTGCTTGGTTGGAGGGAGCAATGTCGAGCCTGTTTGGTTATGGGTGAAAGTGAGGAGTGAGAAAGTGAGGAAGTGGTAATAGTTCGCTTTGGAACTTGAAAATTGGTGGGTAAGTTTTCCAGTGTTTGGATGCTGTTGGGAAGTGTAGTTTAGAAAATATTATGTCTTTTTCGGTATTTAAATTGTAATGTAGAAGTGCAAGTAGAAAAGTTGACCACAAAGTTGACCGCAAAATAATATTAAAATAAAAATTAATTAAGTAAAATAAAAATTGAATTGTAATTAGAATGCAAGTGAGATTTACATGAGAAAAAAATTAACTGTTTTGTGTTACAACTTATTGCAAATGAGATTTGCATCACCACAAAATTAACGGTAACACTCCGAAAGTGAAAATAATTATGTAAAAAAGAAAAGAGAAAAGAGAAAAGAACTTTTTCTATTTTTTTTCTCATATTTGAATGAACAATGGGAATGAAAAAAAACACTCCACTTCCTCACTTCCACCCAATTCCTTAAATCCAAACATCACCGTCATGATAGAGACATTACCTCTTTTTTACAACTTTAACCTTAGAATTTGTCGCATAACTTTGCTGATAATTGTCCCTGGTTGCAATTTATATTTTATTTTATTCTGGTCAACAAAGCCAATTGGTTGTTCACAAGAACAATGACAGTGACTTCCCAAAACAAGCTACTCAATCTTGACCAAGAAACCTAATATAAAAGCAATATTGTATTCGGAACATTTTTTTTTTTTTGACTTTTCTATTCAGATATTTGTTAGATGATTTTACCTTTCATACTTTATTTTATATTAAATTTTTTTTTATATCGAACACTTGAATTTTTTAATTTCGTATTCACTTTTTATTTTCATATTTTCATTTTCCAAATCTTTTAGATTGGGACAGGAAAAAAACCCTCCCTTAATTATGTAATCTATATGTGTATAGATTTTTGAAATATTCTCTTTTTAGATTTATATGACCAAATTTCCTTCAACTCTTCGTCCTCTACTTCAGCTCTTCCTCCTCCTAATCATAGCCCAAACAAAGAACACCACCAACAACTTAATCCAAGCTCTCATCTCCTTCAAGTTCGCCCTTATCGATCCCCTCCGCACCCTCTCCTCTTGTGATCCATCCCTCCCCAACTCTCCCTGCACTTGGCGCGACATCACCTGTAACTCTGCCGCCTCCACCACCCACGCCGTCAAGCTCGGCCTCCCACCCTCCACATCTCCAGCCCCATCTCCTCTTCTTTCTCCTCCCTCCCTTATCTCATCAAGCTCAATCTCCAGCACCATCCCCTCCTCCTTCTCCTCCCTTCGCCGCCTTTGTTCCACTTCCTACATTACAGCTCCCTCTACCACTTCATCCTCATTTCCCTCTTTTCCAGCCTCTCCCTCTTTTCCAAAACCCCTTCAAGCTCTCCACCCTTAGAAAGGGAGGGAAGCAAGATTTGATTGGGGAATATCACTTTTGTTAGGAAAAAAATTGTTTTTTTGATCATACCACCTTTAGAAAATAAACCGCAACTAACAAAGAGACATGATTATTGGCAGACACAGAAATGATTAAGACACTCATAAAAAATTACAGAAAGTATCATTTTTTTTAATACTTTTATCTCCAAAGAATAGTCTAAAATGCCCCTCCTTTCTCATCCTTCCTCCACTTCTCCTTCTAGGCCAGCTGCCGGCAGTCCCCTGCTCCCCCCTCCCTCACACTCCTCACCAACCTCTGCTGTAACCCACCCCCCCCCCCCCCCCCCCCCCCAAAGCCCCCCAAAAAAAAAAAAAGCCTCGCCCTCCGGTCCCCCCTCGCCCTTCTGCCTCCCCCAGCCTTGCCTTCCTACTCTTTCCTCCTCCCCCTCCCCCTCCTGCTACAGCTGCTGAGCTGCCGCGAGGGAGGAGACTTTTCAGTAATTTAATTAGATGGCAATAAGTTGAAGTCCAACGTGCCTGAATTTTTTGGAAACTTCTTTTCTTTGAGTGTGTTGTGGCTCGAGTTTTGTGGCCTTAACTGAAATTTTCCCAAGGAATGTGTTTCTTCTTAAGAATTTGAGAGTTATTGATTTGTCAGAGTAATCCAATGCTTCCTGGGTTACTGCTAGATTTTTCTGATGACAGTAAGTTGGAAAGTTTGATTCTCTCAAACACTAATTTTTCTGGTTACTTGCATTATTCAATTGGATATCTTAATCATTCTTTTGGGTGCATTAGTCTAATGTGTGACTTAATCAATTTTCTGTGTGTCAATATCCGTACCTCTAACGAAGGAGACTTTTTTCTCCTGACTTAAAAGATTTTGAGATCTAAAATGTAAATACGAAGAATTGAAAGTGAATACGAAATTAGAAAAGATCTAAAATGTCAATGTAAGAAAAATCCTTTAAATTATTAATTGGACAAAGTAAATTTTTTTGTGACATTAGTGTAGTAGACTGTAGCTGTTTGAGAAAATCAAAACAAAAATAAAAATATTCAATAATTATTACTGTATTATTGAAGTGAAACACATCCTTATTCATGCCCATTTCCTTCAATGAACAGAGAGACGCCACGAGACTGCAACCTTTCTTTGATAGTGATCAATTCACTTTCCATAATAATAACAAATAGTAAAAATTCTTAACCCCAGTGGAGTTATTATAATCTTCTTCCTTTTTAAGAAAATAATTAACCGTGGCCATAACGAGACTGCAACCTTTCTTCGCGTCGGCCAGCCGCAGAGCAAGCAAACTCAGTAACTCTTGTTCAGTTGTCCCCTCCCATGATTTCATCCACCCAATGGGGATTTTTTCTTTTCTTTTTTTTTTTTTTGGACTTGGTCCCAAAAAATTATTTTCTAGAACGAGAAGGGACAGGGCTTCCCTAATCTCGGGACAGCCAAGTCCACACCGCGCTTTAATAGTAGTCCCACATCGACTAGAAAAATCTAGAGGTCACTGCTCATATTCAAAGAATCACGCGCCCGCCTGCCTTTCTCAAGGCCTCGCATTCACTTGCACTTATTGATTCGTTTTGTTCGAAATGTCGAATTTGCCCTTGAGGTTGTGGGACACTGTAAGAGGCAAGTTAATGCATGATGGAAGGGTCAATGTGGGTTAGATTGGGCATTTATGTGGGAGGAGATACTCTCATAGTCTCATGTCAATTCAAAACTGATGGAACGAAAACCACCATGCTAAACAAATTCTTCTCATTGTTATTGAACGTGTGGTTTAAAGCTTGTAAACAAATCTCAAAGAACACCTTACAAACTGCAGATTTAAATTTCTTTTGATTTTTAGCAATATTTTTGAAATATTGTTTGTGTTTCAAGTGTCTTCTTCTTAAAAGAATAATACATTTGCATCAGTATCGATTTTCACGTTGCGGTTAGCTAGGATGCAGAGAAGGAATCTTGAGAAGGGGTTTAATGAAAAGTTGCATTATTCCATCACCAAACTAGATGCCAATGTAACTTGTTGATCAGCCCAAGAGAGTTGGCATTTGTGCTTTTAGCCCCCCCTCCAAAATGAATCTTATATATTCTATCTTTAAGCACATTCCACTCGAGCTCTTAGAATGAAATGTATTCTCCTTTTGGACTAGATGGATGCTATCTCGAGAGAGACAAGTAACAAATGTCTTCCTCCACTATGTTTTCTTCTAGATTTTTGATTGAGGACACAAAGATACGGATGCTTTCCTCCATCAGTGCACATTGTCAAAAACACTCCTTTTCTACTTTAAAATTATAAATTAGATATTTGTAACTTCTATAAATAATAGTTAATTGCTAATGCGGCTAGTAAGAAACAATAGTGAGTATTCTTCCAAATAAAAGAAAATATACACGAAGCTAGGTGTAGCTAATATACAAAGCTACCAAGTTGGCCAAAAAGAAAGGGAGTGTCTCTCAAAAGCATAGAAACCACTAACTAATTAAAATAGTTAATTGTTGATGGGTAAGTTTAGCAAGTGGGTTATGGGATTGGTGTGTGATTAGGACTTTCACTTTTATCCTTTATGGCCCCCTTTGGGGCAGTGTTGCAATTGTGTGACAAACTTAGTGAGATCAAGCACCAAGTTTATGTATAAAAAAATAAATAGGGGAAAAAAGGGATGAGAATGGGAAAAGAGAGAGGGGAAAAAATTGGGGGTGGTAATAAAAATAGAATAGAATCGAAAGAGAGGGAGAGTTCCTTGGGCCCAACGCATCTTAGGCTCGGGCTCGGACTTTGGCTCGGAGCAGAGACTTTGAGCGGATAAGAACGCCCGAGATCATCAAACCCCACTACTCTTCAAACCTATCTCTCTGTCTCTCTCGTTTTCTCTTTTCTCCATTCACAACTGCTCTCTCTCTCTCTCTCTCTCTATCTCAAGCTGGCGATAGACCACGAATCACCATTCAAGGAGCTCAAACTCAAGAATAGCAGAAGAGTCATGGTGAGCAATCTTTTGACTTCTTTGCTTTTTTTCAAAATTTGGGTTCTTATTTTTTGGGCTATGAGATTAATTTGAGGATTGGTTTGGGGCGCAGGGAGGTGGTGGGCCTGATGAGGACAACCGCTGGCCGCCATGGCTGAAGCCATTGTTGAAGACGAGCTTCTTTGTTCAATGCAAGCTTCATGCTGATTCGCACAAGAGCGAATGCAATATGTACTGCTTGGACTGTATGAATGGCGCCCTCTGCTCTCTCTGCCTTGCGTATCATCGCGACCATCGAGCCATTCAGGTTCGTTTATTGATTCTCTTTCCTTCTTCTTGCATTTTGTTATTCGCGTTTCTAATTGGTTCTTAAAAAATTTGGGCATAAATGTGGGATTTTTATAGTCTTTGACCCATTTCACCACTTTGCTTATTGGCTCTGCTCTCTTTCCTCTCATTTTGTAGTTAGCATTTCTATTTGATTGGTTTTTTCCTTTGTTGGGTCTTCCTTGGTTCTCGAAATTTTTGCATAAAAATCAAAACTTTATGGTTTTAAATCGGATTATATTGTTCTTATCTATGTTTCTGTGACCTATTTCCTTATAACATTTGTTTCTAATTAAATTTGTTATCAATAAATTTTTGTTGATTTCGGAATCATATTCTCATACAGGCTCATTCAGAAGGAAAAAAAAGAACTGTTTTTTCATTATATTTTATAGATTTCGGCGACATATTCTTAGACAGGTCCATTCATTTACTCTTTTGTCTCGCATTTTGTAATTATGACTCCTAATTGATTAGTTCTTCTCTCTGTTGTGTATTTTTTTTAACGTAAAAATGAAAACTTTAGGCTCCCTGAGCGCACTTGTTCCTCATTAGGGTTTATCATCTCTCTATCTAGATTAGAGAGAATATAGAATCTTTCCTTTAAATGGCATTTTTGTTCACAGAGCATCTGCTCTCTGTTCTTTTCCCATCATTTTCACCACTTCAGCATTTATCTCCCCACTACGTGTTGATTTGATTCATTCCCAAATTCCAACCCCAGTGACACATTCTTGTTCTTTCAGCCAGTGGGCAATTTTCTCCCTCTCCTCTTCCCTCCAAAAAAGGGAAGAAAAGGGAGGGAAAAAAAAAGAAAAATAGAAAACCCTGACAAGGAGATGATTCTTCTGTGTTGTGTTAACAGATCAGGCGGTCGTCGTACCACGACGTGATCAGGGTGTCAGAGATCCAGAAGGTGCTGGACATCACCGGGGTGCAGACCTACATCATCAACAGCGCCCGCGTGGTGTTCCTCAACGAGAGGCCGCAGCCCAGGCCCGGCAAGGGCGTCACCAACACCTGCGAGGTCTGCGACCGCAGCCTCCTCGACTCCTTCCGCTTCTGCTCCCTCGGCTGCAAGGTACGCAGCAACATCGAATCGAATCAATGTCGACAATGTCGTTGCCAAGCGTTCGGCATTGGGTGAATTTCTAGCTCAATTTCTGTCTGTCTTGTTGCAGATTGTTGGCACGTCCGAAGGATTCAGCAAGAAGAGCAAGAAGAAGACGAGCATCATGAAGAAGGCTGTGGCATCCGCCTCGGACTCGGAGGAGTCCTACTCCAGCGCCAGCCGCGGCAGCGCGAAGAGCAATGTGATACAGAGCTTCAGCCCGTCGACCCCGCCGCCGACCCTGGTCAACAGCTACAGGACTGCCAAGAGGAGGAAGGGCATTCCTCACAGGGCTCCCTTTGGGAGCCTCATCCTGGAGTACTAAAAAGCCGGCTTCTTTCTATGTACACACACTATATGATATGATGCTATGTTAAGCTCGTCTATAGGAGCTTCGCTGCAATTCGTGCTTCTTGATGGCGAGGCCGATGCT
The DNA here is from genome assembly GCA_038442645.1 of Agave tequilana. Taxonomy (NCBI): domain Eukaryota; kingdom Viridiplantae; phylum Streptophyta; class Magnoliopsida; order Asparagales; family Asparagaceae; genus Agave; species Agave tequilana. Next base: position 126,959 of record JAVJIF010006906.1, read on the forward strand.
CGGAGCAGGGCAAAGCAAGCAACCTCAGCTTCATTACATATTAGATATAGAAGAAGAAGAAGAGATAGACATATATATATATATACAGATATATATACTTTGAAAGTTTGTTTAATTATTACTGCAGCACTTATGGTGCATACTTTGGTTAGTTTTTGTGGTACGAACTTTCTTAAAATGTACATAAGAAGTTATCAGCATAGATAATAAGTGATGAATGAATGAATGCCTGTAGATGGGAATGGAATAAGATTTGCTCTCATCCGCTTCCTCTTTGTTCCGCATGTTGTTCTTGCGGTTTTTTTTTCCATTTTCTGTAAAGTTCGCATTGGGGCTATTGTTGCAGTGGTGGGCCCCGTGGGTTTGGGTGGTCCAGTGAGCGGTGAGCAAGTGGGCGGCGGGGCTCGGTCTCTGTGTGGGGGTGAATCTGATCCTATGAATTACGTGGCAGTTCACTGTTTGGTATGGGGAATCACAACGAACGCAGCTTTGTTGGTGATTAAAAGAGAACTGAGGTTCGGTTGATGTGTGACTCACAAACACATCAAGAGCATTTTTTTATAATATTATAAAAAATTTAAAATTTTTAAATTTTTATACTTTTAAAATCTGACATGTGTTTTTAATTTTTTTTTATAATATATATATATAGCTCATACACATAAATCGAGTTCGAAGAGAGGTGAGGTGTTGAATTATATTTCTTTCTTAATCTTTTTTTCTTCAAAGGCGGCATGGTTCTTATCTGAACTTGGCCGCCTTGATGATACAATATTTAAGCTCAATCGACGACGATAATTATGCATATCAAGTTGAACAACATGAAATCTTTTTAAGTATTGTTTGTTTGAACAAGTGGTGGGAATTTAAAAAAAATCTGTGTGTATCTTTGTCTGCCGAGAACACAGAGCAGCAGTAGATAGAATGAAACATTTGATTGTTTTGATTTGGATTTCGAGGGTTTTGATTTGGGGCAGTAGATAGAATGAAACATTAGATTGTTTTGATTTGGATTTCGAGGGTTTTGATTTGGGGTTGGAGCTGCAGTAAATCTGGGTGTTTTACAGTAATTTTGGGTAATTAATTGCTAAGGCGAGCTCCTTATATTGCATGGTAAACAAACCGTTGGTCTAAATATTTCTCTTCGTGATGAGAAACAAAATATCTAGATTCGATATCAAGCGCGTCGATGTGAACGAAGACACGGAGCATTTTGATAATAACAAATATTAAGAATCTCTACTAATTTTAACGTTTTTCACGTTAAAATGTATTTTGATATAAATCATGAAATCTCATGTACTTTTAACACTGAAAAATATTGGATATTAAGAATTTAACTCACCTTCTCTTTGTTTTTTTTAATCTTGATTGTCGATTAATTCCTTAATTCATCTATGTTCGTAGCTAACTAGCATGTTTATTGAGTTAAAATATTCATATCCATCCTAGTATTCTTTAAAGAAAAACAAACATGAATATAACAATATTTATATATGCATATGTGGTTTTGATGTGTTATTACATGCAGCTTCAAATTCATCAACCAACAAAAACGACAAACTTTAGTGCCCCTGATGACACCACAAAACGTCGTTCGGTATTATTATGTTCGCTTTCACTCTTGGATCACACGCTTTTGTTTTTCTTTGGCCTTTGACCTCTAGAGCATAGAACAGACGGATCTCACGGTATGAACATGTGTCATCTTCTTCACAAACTAGCACTGTCATATGAAATACGCCTTCCGATGATACCACCTAGGACACATGATATTGATAGAGCTAATCTTTCACCTTCGCACAATGCAAAGCTTGTGGGTAAATGTAGGCACTCATGCCCCCTAATAATTTGCAAGCACCTCATCTCTACTCTTCACCGTCCAATACATTAAGCTAGTGTAAATGGCCACATTGTGATCACTTTACAAAGGGAAAATTGAGCTACAAAAGATAACCTAGAGCCAGTGGGTTTAGTAGTGGCATGAGCATGTTGGTTCCCATCTTCCCTGTTAGAGATATCAATGATAAAACGTGACTCATGTGAAACATGTGATCCATGTGAAAAACACCCCTCATGAAATCAACTAGATCCTAAAATCTCTCCATGATTATAGGAACACATGAGACTCATGGGATTCATGCACTATGTTTCTCATTCTTTCTCTCAGTCAATATTTTCCTATTCTTTTTTTCAATCAATATTTTCTTATTGTATCTCCTAAATCAGTGTAAACATGTGACCAAAATGTGCGTATATATACAACCAAGAATCACACCTAATACTATATTGTCTTTACACAATATTCCCCTCAAGTACGAGCATTGGTACTAAATTACCACAACGGGTGACAAGTGATGTGACATGATTGGAAGAGAATCGAAGGGGAGCATCCCTGAGCATAATTCCTTTTCATTTTATTTCTTTTCTTAAATAGTGCCAATTTAGCGTCTCTGGTTGAAATGTTGCGTTAAAAGCATTTTAACATTTTAAGTGGAACGCATAAAATATTCACAAACCGTTTATTTCAGCAAAAGAGAAAAAAAAATACTAATTAGGTGAATTGTGCAAACTTCGAAGCATGATGGACTGGAAGAGATTAAAAAAAAGAAAAAGAAAAATTTTCATTTCTGAAACATCTTCTGATCGAAAATGCGTCCCGTCATGTGGGAACTCTGTATCAGGTAAAAAATATTATTAGTAAAAATAATCTAAAGAAAGATATTATATAAAAACAATTATAAATTATATATATATATATTATTCTATTATTTTATAAAATTCAGTACACCTGTGTCTAGCCCCTAATTATTGGTTAATTACTAACTGTTTCTTGGACTCTTGCGCCACCCAAAAGTCCCACCTTCAAGGGTTGTGGGCTTGGCCTCTCATCCCTTCACTGGCCCACTTTGCCCTCAGCCATGATGTCATTAGCCCTTGCTAATTGTTGCACTAGTCCAAAAATTAATTAGCCAAATCTCCAAACTGGCTGGGCCACCCTCAGCCTTCTCCGGTGGCCGGCATCCGTCGCTCTCCGACGTCCGGTCTCTTTCTGACACTTTACATCGATTTCTCCGTCGACGGCCGCGCATTTTGCCGTGAACGCTGACGTGGCGCGCGTTAGGTTTTGTGTTAGAGTCATGAGCTAGGGTTAGGCATGTCCTAATTAGATATTAAGCTAGGGTTAGGCATGTCCTAAAGCCTTTAGTGTGTGCATGAAAGCAACATGGAGGGTGGTGGCAAATGTACTTTTTCTTTATTCAAATGGTGGTACGGCTTGGTGTGGGCTAGCTTACTTTGCATCTTGCATTTCCCTCCTCCTCTTGTGCAAAGAGGGTGGGTGGAGTTGATGATGATGAACACAACAAAACTTAAGATGTGGATTCTACCAGGGAGAAAAGAAATGACAAGGCAATTGGAAGGCCACAGGGGTTTGTGATTTTTGTGTTGAGGAAAGTCAAGTGGTTAGTGGTGACATCTCCCCTTGTGTTGTCACTCTCATGTGGCTTTGAAATTGATAGGAGGGGAGACCAAGATTAAGGAAACAAGTGAACATCATTTATTTAATAACTAGGAAGAAACATTGGTTGCTAGAAAACAATTTTACATTTGCATGATTTGGGAGTTGTGGGATAGATTGCAACTATTTTTGGGCTATCATCTGATTTTTATTTTTATTTTTTTTGAACCTTTTATTTCTTTTCAGATGCAACAAAGGAAAAATGCAACAATGGAATCTAAACGAGTATGAGAGCTGTTTGAGTTTTTCCTTTATTTGGATACAAAGGGCAATGGGCAGACCACTCTGCAAAGATTTATCAGTGAAGAAAAAGAAATTTGTTAAGTTCAAGGAGACAATACTCAAGATAATTATAAAGAGGGGGGGAAAAATTCTGTTTTTAAATGGGTGAATTTCATTTGTAAGCCCTCATTTGACTTGATTTTCAGTTGAATTTCTTGATTGAATGAGATTTTTTTTTTTTTTTTTATTTTAAACCATGCATTCTGATCTCACAGAAAGAAATTTCTCCAACCCCTTACTTATTATTCATAATATATAAAAGTAGAAAAAATGTGCCAATAAAAAAAATAGTCTCATCAGTTAAATTTTCAGATATAAGGTGTTTAAAATGAATGTTATTTGTCAAAAGACTTTAGAGTTGTTTGTATGGAAGAGGTCTGAAGTCCCTTTTACAAAAATTAAAAGCATGTCACGAATATTCAACGAGTACTTGGTTGAACTTCAGGTGTTTTTGTCTGCTGCATGAAAAAACTCTTCTTGATGTAAAAGTAATTAAACATTAAATTTCAGGATCCTTGGTAAAAATTTAAAAAACTATAGAAAAGATTTTCCTTCTCTTCGAACAATTTCATCTGAAAATATAAATACTGAAGTGGTCATATGACCCTCAAGAATTGGCCGAAGTGTTTTTTAAGTTTTTTTCTCCTCTTTTTTCAAGAAAAAAGAGCTCGAGGAGTAACTCATTGTTGATCTTCCATAAAGAAAATATGATAGGAGAGGAATTGATAGAGGAAGAAAAATAATAACTTTATTTTATTGACTCTAATAATTTCTATTACAATTTCTTATGCAACTTTCTCATATAAATTGAATCCTCTTTCTTTTTTTTGTAGATATACAAATTATTCAGTCTCCTACTTTTACACAAACTCTAATAATCAAATATTACTACTGTTACATTAAAACTCAAATAAATAAAAACGCTTATTACAATCATAATTAGATTTTGACTCTTAAAGAAATATAAACTCTTCTAAATAGATATTCCGAATTTAACTCAAAAACCCTTTACTTACATGATTTGAAATAGAATTATATTTTCAACATTCTCGCTTAATTCAATTCTTTCATAAAACACGTGTGGAAATCTTCAAAGCTTCACAAAAATGTCCGTGAATAACTTGGCAAAATTGTTGGCTTGATCTCCTAATTTGATGTACTGTAATATTATTCCTTATTCTTCACTTACTGATTGTAAAAGTGTCGAGTCATATGCACACTTTGATAAAAATAACTTCATTTAATTGTAATGCGTTGCTTTTAATATTTTTCACTTAATTACCTCTATCTTTCCATCTATCAAATTAAGAATGCTCATTCGGTTCATTGAATAATCTTTCCTTTTTCATTCGCAATTTATCTTTTTGACTTCTCATAGAATCCTTCTTTATTTTATTATAATAAGAATTTGAATTTGATTGGTATAGCTGGAGATAAGCTCTATTCCTTCTGCTTTTAAGTTTTTATACCATCAATCTAGTTTGAAAATTGCTAACATTTGTTATCAGAGCATTATCTCTAATTTAGCAATCGAATTGAATCTGGCTAATCTTGTGAGAAGATAATTTAATCTTATAATTAGTTAAATGTTAATAAGAGTCTTAATTTATTTGATTTTTATCTCTTGTTTAATTGAAAGGATCTGAATTACTTTCTTTCAAGGTTGAATTTATCTCTATTTTTAAACATGCTTGATAAGATAAAATAGAGAAAAAAAAAAAAAATTCTATTTCTGTCTGCTTGTTACTTTGTACAGATTGCATGCGCTTAGAGTTATTATATGCAGTCGACTAAAAATTTTGTGCAATGCAAAATAAAATTTATTATCTCTTTACTGAATAACATATTCTAATACACTGTTTGTTGAATTTTATCTCATTAATTATTGGAGAATAAAGATAAATCCAATCATGTTGAAATTTTGACTGTCTTTTATATTAGAATCCTTGATAAAATAGTTTATACCAAAAACTTAATTCTGTTTAAATTCTGGACTTACTATTAATATTCCAGTGTAGATGCAATTTACATTTTGTGGTTGTCCTGAAAATAAAATATGAATTCAGGGACTTTTCTGCATTTCTGCAGAAATTTAATATCGACCTATTAGTCCAAATTAATTTCATAATCTTATATGCAATTCAGATTTTACAGAATTAGCCCAGAAACTGTAATATTGCAATTTAGGGGGCTGTTTGTAGTGAGATCCTAAAGTAACATATTTATCTACTTGAGATAAATTTGCTATTTAATTCTCAAATTTATCTATTTGAGATAAATTGAATTTTTGAATGATATGAACAACATGTATGGATTAAGTTCTTCTTTTATAAGCACTATGTGGAATCACTACTTACATATTATTGAATTAATTTTAGTCAATTTTGATGTTATATTAAAGTAACATTTGATTAATTAAGTAATTGCCACAACATTTTTGATTATGATGATATTAAGTTACAAAGAAAAATTTATTTTTAGTCACATACATTTATGACATCAATAATTGTAATCAAACATGAAAATAGTGATTAACCCCACATGGTGATTATTATATTTGTGTTTCATTAGAATGAGATAGCGTGCTATGTAAAAAAAATCTAATTGCCCACAGGTCTAGAAATTTTTTGTACGAAAACTAAAATACTAGTCTTATTATAAATTAATCATTAAAAAAATATTGTGTGTCATCATAGTCTATATCCACAGGAAAGGTTATGATGATTTTTTGTTTGGATAATTTACATAGATAAAATTTTTATTTTTTTCATTGCACATTTAGTAAGCTTTGTTATTTATTTGCAAGCTTAAGAAATCTATACATAGACTAAAACAGGCTTCCCTCCAATGGTATTAAAGTTTCATAATGTTATTTCTTCATTTGATTTCATAGAGAATGTTATGAATCAGTGTATATACCATAATGTCAGAGAGAGCAAAATGATTTTCTTAGCTCCGTATGTGAATGATATTTTTTATTTGCTTCAAGTGATTTGAGCTTGCTTCATGAAGTGAAGCGTTTTCTCTCACAACGGTTTGACATGAAAGATATAGGTGAAACCTCTTATTTTATTGGTATGAAGATTGACAGAGATATATCTCAAAAATATTAGAACTGTCTCAAGAAACCTATATTAATAAAATTCTTGAGAGATTTTGTATGAAGGATTGTTCACTTGGTGTAGCACCAATTATCAAAAGTGACAAATTTAATTTGAACCAATGCCCAAGTAATTATTTGATTAAGGAGTTTTATTTTAGGGCTTTAGATTGCTGACTTAATCTTTAAGCCATTGAAGATTTACTGCGACGACTCCGCTGTAATGTTTTTGGCTAAGAATAATAAAAATGAAAGTCACAATAGACACATCGATATAAAGTATTTAAACTTCAGGAACATGTGAAATCAAGTAAGATGGTTATTGATCCTATTAGTACTAGATTGATGATTGCGGATCTTTTGATGAAAAGATTGCCACTTAAGACTTATAAGGAGCATGTTGAGCATATGAGACTCAGTTCTATTTTGTAATTGAGATACTCTTTATGTTTGTATTACTTTTAATCGATATGAAAACTCTAGTTGATTCAAATTTATCTTCTCATTTACTGTTTGTATACATAAAGTTGAGAGAATGATATTATACATTTTTGAATATTAAATAGACCCTGATGAGCATTTAGAAGATCCTTCATAAAGATACGACCCACATCTTGTTCTCATTCAAATAAGAAAGTTATATTGTACTACTTGAAAGATAATACTTGATCTTAGAGGATTTACCGTTATGATTCATGTTATTTAAACTCTTTTGTTTGAGTATAAGGATATAGAATTTTTTTTTTTTCATGTATTAATATGTAATACACCCATTAGAAATTTAAAAAAAACCCACTAACAGTTAATTTTTCGCTAAAATGTAGGACATATTAATTGGAGTTATAACTACCCATATCTACTTCTATTTATATTTCCTTTTTGATGGGAAGAGAAATGACGTATGAAAACTATTCTTAAAAGATAAGAGTTTTTAGTTTACAAAAGTCTGTGAGATTCCATCTTCTCATGGATATAAAGTTTTGAATAGACTAGCCAACGAATCTCAAAAATTCTGGTGTTCTTTATTTTATTACAATAAGAATTTGAATTTGATTGTTATGACTGAAGGTACGATTTATTCCTTCCACTATTAAGTTTTTATACAATCAATATATTTTGAAAATTGCTAACATTATCTTGTTCTTTTTCACCTTCTTCACTTTTTTCTTCCCTTTTGTTCTTCTTTTTTTTTTTTCTCCTTTTGCTTATTTTGCTTCTTCTCCTCTTTCTTTTTCTATTTTTCCTTCTTTCTCTATCTTGTTGTCTCTTGCATATTCTTCTTCTTTTTTTCTTATTTCTTCTTCCTTTTCTTCTCCTTCTCCTTCTTTTCTCTATAAAATCTTGTTCTCATGAATTTGCATACCTTTTATGAGTTAATTGTTTTTGAAGTCTTCTATTTTTTGAGCTTCTTTCTTCTCTTTTATGAATTCATAGATTTTCTGAATTCCTTCTATCATTTTCTCGAATTCTATGACATTGTGAGTTGTCTCCATCTTCATCTCTTTATATGTCTTCTACAAAATATTTCAAACATATTGCTATTGCACCGCCGGTGATATTGAAAGTATTTTCATCAACTCCACAAAATATTAAAAAAATGGCAAATTTATCTCTTGTCTTTAAGTCCTTAAACTGGTCCACTTCAGTTGATGTTAATATGCTCTAATCTTTTGTCATTTTGAAACTTTTTCAACGATCTCTCACATATCTCGAGAGATCAACAATTTCTTCATCTTGGTAAGCCAACTTTGATAATTATCTTTTTTTAAATGAGAAACAATAAGTTGCACCAACTTGTGAGCCATCTCTATTGTATTTTGTCTTTTGTCAGAGTTTGAATATGTTGTGTGCACGGGACAACAACCATTCTTGAGGAATCCGCTCACCTAGCGGAGACTTGATGCAGTCGGAGAAGCAACCAACACGATAAGAACAACGAATAATAGAGAAAAGCAATCAATACAATATTTAACGAGGTTCGGCAACGTGCCTACGTCCTCGGGGTAAGGGAGAGAGATTTTATTGATTCAACAATTAATACAAACTAATACAGAGGGAAACTTGAGGGAATTCTTCGGGATATAATACATGAGGGCTCTAGCCCCTATTTATAACCACAGAGTTTCTGGATTTAAGGAAACCCAGATTGGATTCGATCCAATCCAAAAAGGAATCTGAATCTGAAAAGGAAAGTCAAAACGCGCCTGTCGGTCGACCCAGGCCACAGTCGACCGCGCCCAACTGAGACTAAGGCCATGTCAGTTGGTCGACCGGGCCGGTCGACCCCTCTCTGCCACGGTCGACCGGGTGATCGACCGGGCTAACCTTGTGCACGTCGTGCACGCCGGTCGGCCGGGCGGCCGACCGGCCTTCTCCACCAGTCGACCGGGCGGCCGACCTGGAGCACAATCTTGCCTGCTCCAATGCGCCATTTCTCGCTCCTTGATTTTCGATCTCTGTGATAATTTCCTCTACTCCTCTATCTCCTCTCTCCCACAATTCTCTACCTCGGTGAAGATTTTTCAAATCTGAGCCGATCTCCAACGAATTCCAGTTTATCACCTGTCGAAATCAACACACGATTTAGGCAAAATCGACACACTATCTCGGATTGCACACTCCTGACGAAATTAACACACGATCTCGGCGAAATCAGCACACGATCTCGGCTTGGAATCTGTAGCTCAGCTATCCAACTAGAATGCACTACACATGCCTTCCCTACATTTCACCTTAGGAGATCTTCCATACATGCCGATCACCAAACGTGTCTCCAACTCAACAACTACATGACCTCACGAAGAACTCATTATGAGCCAACATTGACTCTCCAACTGACTAGCTCTATCTAGTCTATATGTCTTCAGCTGACGGTCCAACCAAGTCTGAGTAGAGCACACCAAATACCATCATCGGCTTCAACAAACTGGATGCACACCCCTCCTATGCAAGCTTAACCATCTTCTCACCAGAAGATCAACCTGTTCATCGATATCACAACACCTCACCTCTACGTGAAATCCAACTTGCCACAACACTTCACCTCTACGTGAAGTCTCTCCACCTCTACGTGAAGTTTCAATCGGCCATAACTCGAGAACCCAAACAGCTTCATACGGGTTGCATCACTAAATTTGGCTGCGCCATTATGGCTGCCTACATATCTTGCCCAAAGGATCAAGCCAACCGTACTTCATTCGAATGAGCTCCGTCAAGCTCAAGCACTTGTACCTGGATCTGCAGCAGCGAACCTATCTGGCTGAGTCATATGAACCTCCACATGACCATCAAGGAGAACAACAGACTTTAAGTTTAGCTTGTCGCGATTACAAACTTGAGATTAGTGCTTCTTTACCTACGAGCGTGATTTTACCTTGGTTTCAATGGCTGCAAACAACTCGACATTCTCAGCAATGGCTTCAACCTGTTCAGTATCAACCCTGGCTACATGATCTCCATCCGTGTCACATCCGGTGAAGTCTTCACTGATATTGAACCAACTAGAGATGGTAGAGTAGCATCAACCTCCACCCGCTGCGATACTTCCTTGGTCTCCGTCCTCTCCACCTGCTGAAGGACGGCAGACTTTAATACTGAGGTCTCATCAAATGTGACATGCCTACTCAACATGATCTTCTTATTTTCGGGATCCCACAACCTGTAGCCTTTCATATTCCTTTGACACCCAAAAACACAAACCTCTTTGCTCGCGTATTCACATTGCCATCCTTGACACTGAAGTAGGTCGGACTTTCAAATTTTCGCAGCAAATCATGATCTTGAGCAGCTTTTTCAGACTAAATTTTTAATGGAGTTTTACCTCCTATCGCAGTCGATCCATTTATGAGATGGCTAGCATATACAATCGCCTTAGCCCAAAATGATTTGTCTAATCCTGCATTAGACAACAACTACCGAACCTTCTCTAGCAAGTAACGGTTTACTTCCTTAGCCAACTCATTTGTACCTTCTGTGAAGTGAGTAGCAATACCGGTGTTCTGGCTAAATCGTAGGAATTGGTTCATGTCTCTTCCAACGTTACCAATTTGTAGCTCCTTGATCTTCCTACCTATCTGCTTCTTCATTCTTCCTCTCCACTTCACCAACATATCTAGGGCTTCACACCTTTGTCTCAAGGGATATATCCAACAATGCTTAGATAAACTATCAATAAAAGAGATAAAGTACCTATGACCTCCAAGCGATGCAGTCTTAGCAGGTCCCCAAACGCTTACGTGAACACAATCAAGAAGACCTGGTCCGCCATGAGGCTCTCAGCCCGGCCCAAAAAGGCCCAGCCCTGGTCCGATCAATAATTCGGCCGCGGTTGGAGCTGAAACTAAGGCCTCGAAGTTTTCAGGGCCTGCCTCACCCCTTATAAAAGCCCCAAAAAAACCTTAAGGCCCATAAGTCTAGGCCCTGCGTATTTGTTGTTTATGTGTTTTCTATTTTATTAATCAGTGTTTGCATATTGTTTGAACTTGTGAGTTGTGATTAATATCTAATTGTTTAATTATTCGTAGATGAATATTGTGGCTCTAATTTTAATTTATGTTGGTTTAGTTACTGAACTTGTTTAGAATTTTTTTAACTCCGTGAGTTTTAAACTATGGGTTTTGTTTTTGTCGTTGTGCATGTGGGATTGTTATTAGAATAATCTGTGCTCACGTTTTGTTTGATGAAATGAATGAGCGAGAATCAGATGCTTTCGTCCAATCTCCTACTCTCTTTCAAATGATGAGAAAAATAAAATAAAAAAGGTCAATGCCCAAAGGGCCAACTTGAAGGCCCGAGGCCCGGCTTAGTTAAGGCCCAGGACTGGGGCTGGGGCCAGAATTAAGGCCCCCCAGAGCCTGGGCCGATCTTGGGCCCGTTATCATCCCCAGAAACTCAACACTCTAAAGAATAGTAATACTCCGAATTCGGACGGGCCTTCTCATGATTCCTAATGACTCTTATCACTCCTCACAAGAAAAACAAAAGAAATAAAAATCTTAAACTTTCATTGTATTCAAATGAAATCTTAAACTTGCATTGTATTTTGAGTGAGTTTTGCGTACCAGATAACACCAAAGAGTACCCATTCAATGCCCGATCTGCCTTGAGATTATATCTTAAATGTTCCAAATAGAAATCAAAATGTGGACGTCTAATGAGAACTGGCAAAAACATTTGACAAAGAGGTTCCATATTCAAGACAATATGGAATAATTTTCGACCATTCAAGGGAGAGTTTTGATATTACCCACCTGATTCATTCTAAAGAATATTGTAGAGTGTGTGCTACATGAGGTGGAGGGAAAATTATTACTTGATGAATGCCTTGCAAGGTATCGGAGTGTGCCATAAAGTTATCAAATGCTTATCTATTAGTCCCTTGCTGTTCTCCAATCGGTTGGCCTGGGTCAGGTAGAATACATTGTTGGATTTATGTCGAACAAAATAGTCTCACATCGGCTAGAAATGGTGATGGTCTTGAGCTGGGCTACTCTATCTAGGAGGCTAGTCTTTTGGGATGGTGTTGCAAGTCGCAACGCATCATGTTTCTCACGGTCACCGGTTCGAATGTCACCTCGCGGACATTTCTTCTCCCCTGACGTGAGCCCGACCAGACCCCGATTTGTTCCACGGAGGAATTTCATTGGTGGTTGAGTTAATTAACAAAAAAAAAAAAAAAAACTTATCCATCAGTATGGAAATTAACGGCACTTGTTTCTCTTTGTGTAAATTAATTGAAACATGACTCATGCTCTGGCATGTCTAAAACTAAGTTTAAACTGGCTACTAATAAAGCACCAACTAAAAACACTTTTAATCATTTAGTGATAGAATAATTGAAATGTTGGAAATAACTCCTCAATAAGGCTGAGAGCCAACATGTAACACCTAGAAAACTCACTCCTATAAGAGGTGAAACACATAAAATTCAATAAGAGCATGTAATGCGCACCTAAATCATATTACTGGAAGAAAGTAGGAGGCGACATTTTGACAAACAGGTAGCGAGGGCCTGTTTGGTTAAGGATGGAAGTGAGGAAGTGAAGAAGTGAGGAAGTGATAATAGTTTCCTTTGGAACTTAAGAATTGATTAGTAAGTTTTTCAGTGTTAGGATGTTGTTTGGAAGTGTAGTTTGACAGATGTTTTGTCTTTTTCAGTGTTTGGATGGTAATGTAAAAGTGGAAGTGGAAAAGTTGACCACAAAGTTGACCGCAAAATATTATTAAAATAAAAATTAATTAAGAAAAATAAAAAATGGACTGTAATTAGAATGCAAGTGAGATTTACATGATCAAAAAAATTAACTGTTTTGTACTACAACTTATTAAAATGAGATTTACATGACCACAAAATTAACTATAGCACTCTAGAAGTGAGAAAATTATTGTGTAAAAGAGAAAAGAGAAAAAGAAAAGGGATTTTCTTATTTTCTTTTTTCGGTGTTTAGATAGATAAGGAAGTGAGCAATTATACTTCCCCATTTTCTTACTTCCGCTCACTTCCTTGCAACCAAATACCCCTCAAACAAAACTCTTGAGTTCAAGCTGAAATCTATAGCCGCAGTGGCCGCAAAAAGCGTGCGGAAAACTTCACATGCGATCAAGTAGGCCTCTTTTAGCGCAAGCCGCTTTGGGCCTAGGGCCGGGCCGGCCCAGTAGTCCGCGACCCGAACCCCGGTTAAATTCGGCAGTCCACACATATAAAAATCCCCCCACAATCCTTCGACCGAGCTGAGATATCCGTTATCGAGTATGGCAGCAGCATCAGCAGCGGCAGCGACGGCGGCGGCGGCGGCGTTTCTCTTCTCCTCCCCAGCCTTCAAAGCCCGCATTCCCCATTATGCCCTCAAACTTTACTCAAAACCTCACCTCTCTCGCTCTCGGCGTTTTCCCCTCTGCTCGACCCGAACAAGCTTCTTCCCTCTCCGCCCGCGCTCCGCTGTGCAAGATATCGCCTTTGAGGAAGAAGAGAAGGAATCGGTTAGTGACGCCAAGGAAGAAGATGAGAAGAGGAGGAAGCTCTTCGTGGTGAACTTACCGTGGAACTTCTCGGCCCCGGACATTGAGAAGCTCTTCGGCGAGTGCGGCACGGTGAAGGATGTGGAGGTGACCGCATCTCTTGTCGAGCCCTTTATCTATTATAGAAAAGATTTTTTTTTTTTTTTTTGGTAATTTTTTTTCCTTCTTTTGGACCGATTTCAGATAATTAAACAGAAGAATGGGAAGAGCCGAGGCTTCGCATTCATCACCATGGCTTCTGGTGAGGAGGCGAATGCTGCGGTGGCGAAGTTCGATTCTTTTGTGAGTTAATTTGGATTTCTCCGTCGTTATTCTTTATTTAATTAGTTTAAAATTGGGCGATTTTGTGGAATATTGGGGTTCTTGAAATTTCTTTTGTTCTTTTCTAGGATTTGATGTAATTAAGGTTTTAGGCACAGAAAATTTCATGAGAACCCTTTGCATTACCTTATTTGGGTATTTCCAAATCCTAGATCAAATCTTGACTATTTGATTAAACCAATTTAGATATAAGCAAATGAAGAAGAAAGGTAACAAAATAGTTAGAATTGATCCTTAATCATTACTGTTTTATTCATTTATTTTTGCAAAAAAAAAGAAGAAGAAGTACTTATGCTTTCACACAATACATTGTAGTAAAAAACAATAAATGTCATGATATGAAAAGATAGATAGTTTAGGTGTGTTTGGAAATACTTTAAACAACATATCTTTGTAAAAATATCTTATATATTGGGTAAAATCCTGTCACGCCCCGCTTCCCAAAATACGCGGAAACGGAGTCGCGACGAGAGTCGGCAACGTATATACGCGAGGAAAACCCCACATATATACGCTAAGCCTAAATTAACCTGAACAAGCTATAAATCTGAACCATAAATATAATCACTGCAATAATATCTAGAAGGTTACACATGATCTCAATGAAATAAGGAATGAAATAGAAGCTAAGGGTGATATACCGAAATCAAAGAATAATAACAAGAATAAGAAAAATGTAAGAATACCAGAATAAAAAGAGATGGGGAATCTAGCTCCTAGCAAAGCGCACAGTCTCATCGAACACCTGCACAAAAGAAACGAAGCGTCTAATATCTGGACGTGCAAATCCAGGGTCGTCAGAAAGCGACCTGGTGAGTGTGTGTGTAAAAAGAGAACTCGTGTATATAAACAGTGTGCATAAAATAATAACAAGATAAACTGCAGTCATACGATAACTAAATAACATGATAAATAACTGAACTATAGTATATCTGATAACAACATGAATAAAGATATAAGACAACTATCACAACTGTAAATAAACAACTAATGTCTACATGTGAATCCTAACATTGTCACTAATCTGGTATATAAACTGGTCATGGTTATAGTCATATGTCTATCATAGTTATATATATACACAGCCAAGTGATTATAGTCAGCCACAATACATTATAACAGTTCATTGTCATTTATTATGTCAGCGAACACCAATTGCCACCTGTAATAGACGCATCCCATACTACGCCTACTACACGTGTCAATCGATATCCTAAATTTATTGAAATTAATCGAAGAGACATTTTCCATGCTTTAGGTGGGTTCCGTACATACCCGGAACCACGGTCCAATCACCTGGCGCTGAACCAGGTCCTACCGCTAGGTAGTCAATAACAATAACAATGTGTCAATAACAATGACAATATGAACAATACGGGATGTCAGTCATCCCCTGGAACCCTGCAGTGAAACCGTATTTCGGCTGTGCAATCTGTATCCTAAGTCCACCGAAAATACAGACGCTGTCTCCTCCATCAATTTCCCCAAATCCCAGTGTAAGTTGTCAATTTACATTATTATTTAATTCAGTAAAACAATCAATACTCATGTTACTTATAACACTGTGACGATGTGGTGACAGTAACGATAACAGTACAGTAACAGTCAATCAGTAATCGTATACACGGTGAACAATATCAGTAACAGTGAACAGTAACAGTAACCGTGTATACGATGAACAATAGGACTGTACCGGGTGTTACGGTCAAACAATCTTTTCCCAATAACTTTCAATATCATGAAATAATACAGTAACAGTCTAGACACCTCTAGCCAATATACAATCACATATATATAACCATCCCAAAATCTCATACTTGTACTGAATACAATACTAATGAATCTGTCAGCTCATAATTTCAATAGTCATCATGAACATCGAGTATCAATCCATAACGAGTAGTCTGGCACAATAAACCACCGTCTCAATATATCAATAATTAGTGATTAGTTCTCTCACCTTATCAATCAGCTCTGATCTCAAGTCATCAATATATATTCACATCTCAATAACTGAAATAGCAAATGTTCTGACACATCTATTCAGATCTCCACACTCCAGTCTGATCAAAGTCTTCACACACTCTTACTTCTATCAATTTCTATCAAGGTAAATCAGGTCAGGTCAATTCAATCAATATCTATTCCTCAAAATCCTATTCATTCATCTATAGCCAATATCATAACTCAATGATAAAGTCCTCAATCCATAAAAGATTTAAGAACAGCAGTCAGACTATGGTTAGTCGACTAAGGGTGGGAGCAAGTTGACTAGGGAAGGGGTTAATCGACTAACAAATAGGGTAAGTCGACTAGGGAAGTGGGGTTTGGACTGGGTTAGTCGACTAACAAATAAGACAAGTCGACTATATAAGGTATAAGTCGACTAACAGATAGGGTAAGTCGACTAATAGAAGTAATAATCAGCAACAGAGAGTACATAATTTCCAGAACAAATAACTAGTCGACTAAGGTTATGATAAGTCGACTAGTATAAGAGTACTAGTCGACTATAGGAAAGGCAAGTCGACTAACGGGAGTAATAGCCAAAAACAGAGAGTACATGACCTACAGAATGAACACATAGTCGACTACAGTTAGGATAAGTCAACTAATTTATGATATTAGTCGACTATAAGAAATGGTAAGTCGACTAGGGAAGTTATTAGTCGACTATAGGAAATGGGGTAGTCGACTAGGGTTGGTTACAGTCAACAAACAGAGAGTCCAATACTATTCTAAGGGAAGTCTAGTCGACTATAAGGTTATAGTAAGTCGACTAATAGGGGTATTAGTCGACTAACGGAGTGAGCAAGTCGACTAATCAACCCTGCCTGTGCATGATCAGGACTTTAAACAATTCCTACAAATTTCTAAAAATTTAGGATAGTACGCTTGTTATCATCAAGATATAGATAACTGAAATTTTCTTGATGACTCTAGTTCTCTATTCAGTTTTGCACAAGTATATTCTATTCCTCCGTAACTTCACTGAATTCTCTTTCCTAAATAACATGATAATTTCTGTTAAGAAATCACGTAAGCCAAAACAGCCGAAACATCTGAAATAATTCATTATGGTTCAAATGCAAATCAGAAACAAACCTGACAATATGAATAGTTTATTCATGTCCAAATAATGTAATATAACAAGACAAACATAACTGAAATGATCTCTTAGGTATATATGCTTAGAAATAAAAAAAGCAGGGAGTTGCATGAACTTAGAACTTAAATTACAAACATAGTGCTCAAAATGAAAGAGGAGGGAGATGAGACACTCACATTGGAGGGGCTGCTGGGGCGATCTCCGACGACGGGCTGTGGACTGCTGTGGCGCTGCTGCGCTGCCGGGGAAAGGAGCAGGCCTGCTGTTGGCGTGTGGGCACTGGTGGTGCGCCAGGGTGCTGCTTGCGGCTGCTGTTGTTGCTGTTGCGGCTGCTGCTGTATCAGCCATGGGCGGCAGCAACAGGTGGAGGGGGCACAGGCCTGGGGAGATGGGGGCGGCCTGCTGGGCTGGTTGCTCGGCCGATCTGCAAAGCAAGGAGATCTCAGCTGTAGTGCTGTTGCTGGGCTGTGGGCGGCTGTGCGGCTGGGCCTAGAGGCGCTGGTGTTCGGCCATGGCTGCTGGATCTTGCTGCGGCCTGTGATGTGCACGACCATGGTGGAGCAGCTGGGCTGTCGTGGTTGGAGGCGATCCGGTTGATGGAGGGAGGCGGCCTAGGCTGGGGGAGCTCTCGCCGTGGTGGGTGGCGGCAGTGTTAGGGGGGAGAGAGAGAGCAGAGAAGGGGAGGATTAGATTAGATTTTTGATTTGATTCTTTAGTTAGGATATATGAGGATTCTTGGGAGTTAGTTAGGATTAGAATTTGATTTGAATTTAGTTGTTAGGATTTGGGATTATGGGTTAACGGGTTTCGAATCATGGGGAATGGGTTGGAATTGTTATTGGATATGGGTTTGGATTAATGGGTCTAGAGATAAAAAGATTAACGGGTTAATGAGTTCGGGTTGAGATAACGGGTTTAGGAATCAATGAAATAGGAATGGGTGTGGACCAAGGGTAAGGAAATAGGCTAACCAAGGAAAACATTACATTAATGAACAATACTAATATTAATACTAATATCAAAATAAATAAGTAATACTAACACAAGTAATAATTAACAATTGCTACTACCACTAATATTCATACTAATATTAAAGTAATTAAATAAAATACTAGTAACACTAATAATAATAATCTTAAAGCCAAAATGTCATTTACTATCTTAAAAATAAATTTGCAGATTTAAGAATAATAACTATCAATCAAGTTAATTAATAATAATAATAATCCGAAAATTAAATTAAATACTTTAGAAAAATAAAGATACAGTATTACTTACTAGGGATATTACATTCTACCCACCTTATAAAAATTTCGTCCTCGAAATTCAAATAAAGTAGGGAATGATAAAAGAATCTAACTCCAGAGAGAAAACAACAAGCTTCCACGTCGTCTCGTTGGGACACCACGATTCCGCTGCGCACTCTGATCTCTGCTGCCAGCTTCAACTTGAAGTGATCAGGGGATAAAAATCAGATAAAATAGAATCGGAAGGAACAATAAGAATCAAGATAGGACCAAGATCACTTTTAGAAGAAGAGTTGAATTCAGGGATATCAAAAGATCAAGGATGGCTACCCAAGGGAGGACAACAAATTCTCAAGAGACTGAATCAGAAGAAATATAATAGAAAAGAATGATGAAATCAAGATGGAATCCAAGTCACTCTAAAGGAAGAGTAGAAATCAAGGAAATCAAAAGTTCAAAGATAAGAATTTTCAAAGGAAGGACGGCCAATTTCAAATGGACTGAATACTATAATGGATAGTATATGTATATTGCAGCGTAATTATAACATGTTTCAGGTCACTGGTAAGAAATAGGTCCTTTTTGAGTAAACCTGGCTCTGATACCAAAAAAATCCTGTCACGCCCCGCTTCCCAAAATACGCGGAAACGGAGTCGCGACGAGAGTCGGCAACGTATATACGCGAGGAAAATACCCCACATATATACGCTAAGCCTAAATTAACCTGAACAAGTTATAAATCTGAACCATAAATCATAATCACTGCAATAATATATATAAGGTTACACATGATCTCAATGAAATAAGGAATGAAATAGAAGCTAAGGGTGATATACCGAAATCAAAGAATAATAACAGGAATAAGAAAATGTAAGAATACCAGAATAAAAAGAGATGGAGAATCTAGCTCCTAGCAAAGCGCACAGTCTCATCGAACACCTGCACAAAAGAAACGAAGCGTCTAATATCTGGACGTGCAAATCCAGGGTCGTCAGAAAGCGACCTGGTGAGTGTGTGTGTAAAAAGAGAACTCGTGTACATAAACAGTGTGCATAAAATAATAACAAGATAAACTGCAGTCATACGATAACTAAATAACATGATAAATAACTGAACTATAGTATATCTGATAACAACATGAATAAAGATATAAGACAACTATCACAACTGTAAATAAACAACTAATGTCTACATGTGAATCCTAACATTGTCACTAATCTGGTATATAAACTGGTCATGGTTATAGTCATATGTCTATCATAGTTATATATATACACAGCCAAGTGATTATAGTCAGCCACAATACATTATAACAGTTCATTGTCATTTATTATGTCAGCGAACACCAATTGCCACCTGTAATAGACGCATCCCATACTACGCCTACTACACGTGTCAATCGATATCCTAAATTTATTGAAATTAATAGAAGAGACATTTTTCATGCTTTAGGTGGGTTCCGTACATACCCGGAACTACGGCCCAATCACCTGGCGCTGAACCAGGTCCTATCGTTAGGTAGTCAATAACAATAATAATGTGTCAATAACAATGACAATATGAACAATACGGGATGTTAGTCATCCCCTGGAACCCTGCAGTGGAACCGTATTTCGGCTGCGCAACCTGTATCCTAAGTCCACCCAAAATACAGACGCTGTCTCCTCCATCAATTTTCCCAAATCCCAGTGTAAGTTGTCAATTTACATTATTATTTAATTCAGTAAAACAATCAATACCCATGTTACTTATAACACTGGGACGATGTGGTGACAGTAACGATAACAGTACAGTAACAGTCAATCAGTAATCGTATACACGGTGAATAATATCAGTAACAGTGAACAGTAACAGTAACCGTGTATACGATGAACAATAGGACTGTACCGGGTGTTACGGTCAAACAATCTTTTCCCAGTAACTTTCAGTATCATGAAATAATACAGTAACAGTTTAGACACCTCTAGCCAATATACAATCACATATATATAACCATCCCAAAATCTCATACTTGTACTGAATACAATACTAATGAATCTGTCAGCTCATAATTTCAATAGTCATCATGAACATCGAGTATCAATCCATAACGAGTAGTCTGGCACAATAAACCACCGTCTCAATATATCAATAATTAGTGATTAGTTCTCTCACCTTATCAATCAGCTCTATATATATTCACATCTCAATAACTGAAATAGCAAATATTCTGACACATCTATTCAGATCTCCACACTCCAGTCTGATGAAAGTCTTCACACACTCTTACTTCTATCAATTTCTATCAAGGTAAATCAGGTCAGGTCAATTCAATCAATATCTATTCCTCAAAATCCTATTCATCCATCTATATCCAATATCATAACTCAAGGGTAAAGTTCTCAATTCATAAAAGATCTAAGAACAGCAGTCAGACTATGGTTAGTCGACTAAGGGTAGGAGCAAGTCGACTAGGGAAGGGGTTAGTCGACTAACAAATAGGGTAAGTCGACTAGGGAAGTGGGGTTTGGACTGGGTTAGTCGACTAACAAATAAGGCAAGTCGACTATATAAAGTATAAGTTGACTAACAGATAGGGTAAGTCGACTAATAGAAGTAATAACCATCAACAGAGAGTACATAATTTTCAGAACAAATAACTAGTCGACTAAGGTTATGATAAGTCGACTAGTATAAGAGTACTAGTCGACTATAGAAAAGACAAGTCGACTAACAGGAGTAATAGCTAAAAACAGAGAGTACATGACCTACAAAATGAACACATAGTCGACTACAGGTAGGATAAGTCGACTAATTTATGATATTAGTCGACTATAAGAAATGGTAAGTCGACTAGGGAAGTTATTAGTCGACTATAGGAAATGGGGTAGTCGACTAGGGTTGGTTACAGTCAACAAACAGAGAGTCCAATACTATTCTAAGGGAAGCCTAGTCGACTAATAGAGGTATTAGTCGACTAACGGAGTTGGCAAGTCGACTAATCAACCCTGCCTGTGCATGATCAGGACTCTAAACAATTCCTACAAATTTCTAAAAATTGAGGATAGTACGCTTGTTATCATCAAGATATAGATAACTGAAATTTTCTTGATGACTCTAGTTCTCTATTCAGTTTTGCACAAGTATATTCTATTCCTCCGTAACTTCACTGAATTCTCTTTCCTAAATAACATGATAATTTCTGTTGAGAAATCACGTAAGCCAAAACAGCCGAAGCATCTGAAATAATTCATTATGGTTCAAATGCAAATCAGAAACAAACCTGACAATATGAATAGTTTATTCATGTCCAAATAATGTAATATAACAAGACAAACATAACTGAAATGATCTCTTAGGTATATATGCTTAGAAATAAAAAAAGCAGGGAGTTGCATGAACTTAGAACTTAAATTACACGCATAGTGCTCAAAATGAAAGAGGAGGGAGATGAGACACTCACATTGGAGGGGCTGTCGGGGCGATTACTGACGACGGGCTGTGGACTGTTGTGGCGCTGCTGCGCTGCCGGGGGGAAGGAGCAGGCCTGCTGTTGGTGTGTGGGTGCTGGTGGTGCGCCAGGGTGCTGCTTGCGGCTGCTGTTGTTGCTGTTGCGGCTGCTGCTGTATCAGCCATGGGCGGCAACAACAGGTGGAGGGGGCGCAGGCCTGGGGAGATGGGGGCGGCCTGCTGGGCTGGTTGCTCGGCTGATCTGCAAAGTAAGGAGATCTCAGCTGTGGTGCTGTCGCTGGGCTGTGGGCGGCTGTGCGGCAGGGCCTGGAGGCGCTGGAGGGGCGCTGGTGTTCGGCCATGGCTACTGGATCTTGCTGCGGCCTGTGATGTGCGCGACCATGGTGGAGCAGCTGGGCTACCGTGGCTGGAGGCGATCCGGTTGATGGAGGGAGGCGGCCTAGGCTGGGGGAGCTCTCGCCGTGGTGGGTGGCGGCAGTGTTAGGGGAGAGAGGGAGCAGAGAAGGGGAGGATTGGATTAGATTTTTGATTTGATTCTTTAGTTAGGATATAGGAGGATTCTTGGGAGTTAGTTGGGATTAGAATTTGATTTGGATTTGGTTGTTAGGATTTGGGATTATGGGTTAACGGGTTTCGAATCATGGGGAATGGGTTGGAATTGTTATTGGATATGGGTTTGGACTAATGGGTCTAGAGATAAAAAGGTTAACGGGTTAATGAGTTCGGATTGAGATAACGAGTTTAGGAATCAATGAAATAGGAATGGGTGTGGACCAAGGGTAAGGAAATAGGCTAACCAAGGAAAACATTACATTAATGAACAATACTAATATTAATAATAATATCAAAATAAATAAGTAATACTAACACAAGTAATAATTAACAATTGCTACTACCACTAATATTCATACTAATATTAAAGTAATTAAATAAAATACTAGTAACACTAATAATAATAATCTTAAAGCCAAAATGTCATTTACTATCTTAAAAATAAATTTGCAGATTTAAGAATAATGACTATCAATCAAGTTAATTAATAATAATAATGATCCAAAAATTAAATTAAATTAAATACTTTAGAAAAATAAAGATACAGTATTACTGACTAGGGATATTACAAAAGCAGATCAAGCATGATACAAGCTAAGTTGTATACAGTACTCTCAAATAATATGCCTTGAAAACGATTAGAAAAATAGGCATTTTTGATATACGTATATGCGTATTATATAAGGATATGCATGTGTATAACGATAATTAGGTTTGGAAGCAAATGCACCATGCATTGTGTCGCATTGCAATGCAACCAATAGACTTCTACTTGTTTTCTAATAGGCTCTACTTGTTCTCTGTAGGAACTGATGGGGAGGATAATTAGGGTTGAATTTGCTAAGAACTTCAGGAAGCCCTCTCCTCCTCCTCCTCCAGGTGCTCCTAAAACAGAAGGACGATACAAGATCTATGCATCAAATCTTGCTTGGAAAGTGAGATCTACCAATTTAAGAGACCTCTTCTCTGAAAAGTTTAAGCCGATATCTGCTAGGGTAGTTTTTGACAGCCCAACCGGAAGATCCGCTGGATATGGGTTCGTTGGGTTTGCCACAATGGAGGAAGCAGAGTCTGCTATATCTGAATTTGATGGGAAGGTGACATTCTTTACCTCTTTTTCGTCAAGTGGCCACATTCCACCTACACTGGAGTTGATTCTCTTATGCATGCCAAATATGTTGGTGCTTATTTCTATTTTGATGTGCTTAAACTTGGAAGGACTGTCTTTCAAATGGTTGTGAAATTCCGCTATAAAATTAAATGGTTTTACAAATGCTGTTGGGAACATTAGATAATATCCCAGGGAAAGATGTTTGTTAAAAGACAGTAGGAAAGACTATCTGAGCCTGGAGATGAGTGCCTTAAACTTTTGGCTATAGCGTTCAATATGTTGCTTGCTTGAGATATGGCCATTTCCTTGGCATGTATTTTCCAATTTCATTTTTGATTCAAAAGATTATCAAATTCTTATCTATCTAAACATTGCATCCACCTCAGGTTGATTTAGTTGTGGAATTTTCTATCATAATCATCACTTGCAATGTTGCTACCGTTAGGCAGCTATGGCTTGTTCCTGTATTTCTAGTAATAATTATGTTCAAGTAATTGTAATCGCCTTTTTGGTTATTTTTTTGGGATTTTCTCATTTAGTATGAAAAATTTTCTTTGAGTCTGAGGAAATTCTTCACGTGCCAAAATGAATAAATTTTTTTACCATGGTTCGTACTTAAGCATTTTTATATTAATTTGTACATGATATGCCTTGTCTAATGCCGGGTCATTATTTGGATTCTGGAGTGGCTCAATGATGTTGATTTGTTCACAAGTTTAACATAGATAAACTGCTTTTGTTAAACAATCTTATCACTCATCAGCATGTTCTGCTTGTTACAGGAATTGATGGGCAGACCTCTCTGTTTGAAAATAAGTCAAAGGTCAGGTGATGAGTCTGGAGAAAAACCAGAAAAGGCAGATGATTCTGAACAACAGTTTGAAGAGTCTTGAATGAACTTGCCCCTTCATTTGCATGTTCTTGACCAAAGCGAAGAAGGTGGAGTGCAGCGAGTATTGATGTATAATGTACAGCTTTGATGGTCCACACCAGTAGAGAAAAGCAAGAGATATAGGAGTTCTTTTGAGATCTTATCCATTAAGTATGTTCCGATCCGTTTCTTCAGGTACCACTAATTGTGCCGATAATGTTCCTAAAATTTCCTGAACTGTACAGAACCTAATTTGTGTCCACTTACTGTATGTCTGCATATATCCTTGCATATTTGCAATTACCTACCGTTATACAGTATTCTATTCCAATGACTGTTTGTCATGCAAGTTCAACTTGATGGTCTCATACTGTATTTCCTTGAATTTGCTTTAGTTATGATTTTGCAAGGATTGAAAGTTGGGCATAACCTCTTAAGAAAACATTTTTTTTTTGGGTTTTTTCGCAGATGTTCACATTAAATCTCCTTTAGAAAAATCTATTTTATAAATTTTACAACTGACATGTATATATCCAGTGCACATTTTCCCCTGAGAAAAACAGGCAAGTCCCCGTCCCACCAGGCAAACGTTTTATTAGAAGATTTTAACTAAACAAAGGTCCACACAGGAGAAACAAAATGAAGAAAAAGAATAAATCCAAAGGAGTCTGTGGAAAGCCAATGGCAGATAAAATAAAACAAAATATTAAGAAAAAGCACAACATGTAGAGGCAGTGGGGGTGTAAACGAGCCAACCCGAGCAAGTTGGCTCAACTTGAGTTTAGCTCAAAATTCATTTCGAGTTCAGTAGAGTGCTTGAGTTCTGCTCGACTTGAATTTCGAATGTTCGAGTTCGGCTCGTAAAAGCACAAAATATGGAAGAATCAAAATCGGACCAGTTGTTTACTATTGTGAACTAGATTTAACTTGATACTGGTTAATAAGAACATTATCTTCATTCTTGACATTATCTTCATTCTTATTAAAAAGAAGAGCATAAACTTATAGAATTGAAAGAATGTTCTTTAAAAAAAATTGAAGAATAATTACATACTTTCAAGTATATCCAATTCATAATCGATACATGTTCATAATCATGTTTGTTATTGAGACATGCGTATACACATGTTCATATTTATGTTTGTGATAGATACATATACACCTTGGCAAATAAATTTTAATAAAATTCTCATAGACTTGTTCATAATATGAATATTTGATACATTTGTGTACATATATAGATATATCGAGCTTATTCGAAGTGAACTCAAGCGAGCATGCCTAGCTTATGTTCGGCTCGTTTATAAATTCGAACTCAATTTTGAGCTAGAGTTCGGCTCGTTTTCTAGTTGAGTGAGCCAGAAATGAGCTAAATATCGAGCCGAACCAGAACTTTTCACGAACTGCTGGTTCGTTTGACACCCCTAGGAGGCAACACCTAGGCACAAGAGCTAGTGAAGGCAATCATGGGCACCGCCTAGTTGGTTGGCAATCTCTGACTGGTTCTCAAACCCCATTCTTGTCTGAATCTCCTCATCCATTTGTGGTCGCTGCATCAGGATCCAACATCACAGTCGCCTGCGTGGCAAGTCTTTTTGCCCAGCAATGGGTACTTGTGGAGGCTATTACATGTTTATTGTATGACCACCCTTTGGATAAGATGATTATGTTCTTTTTAATGATTCCCAATCACCCTATATTATTCTACCATGAAGATCCAACAATTGATTGCAACCTTGATGTCTATATATGCCCATTCCTTCGAAGCGACCAGAGGGATAATGTAGAGCTGAAGTGTTCTTTGACTTTTCTGACTGTGGGATGAGTGATTTCTACACTTCTTACTATGTGATCAGTGAAGCATTGGGTGGGTACTATTTACTCATGTAAGGTGTAGGAGTAGGACACTCATCTGGCCTTTCCCATTTATGCCTTAAGCATATTATCTACGTGGTAAAGAATCTCATTTCTGCTAGTTAGCAACAACAACTGCCAAGAAGGCTTTGGCTTTTAAGTGCGCTATGAGTTTAGAGTCTAACTGGAAAAGAACTTGTACCTTGTCCTCTGTTGTTCAGGAACCTAAACATAGACTTTACCGTGTGTATTTGCCAGTTGTATGTTACTTCCAATCATCCTATCACCTTGTCTCCGGGTACCTTTGCCAGTTATCACACAACAAACTGACATGGTGGGCTTCTATGCATGTCAAATCTGTCCTTATGTATATTCTATAGTTATTTCTTGTCTATTGTGACTACATAACTTTCTACGGGTTATGCGGGTGCCAGTAATTTCTATTTTATATAAGCTATAGTATCCGCGTATACATGGGTAAAGACTTTCTCCTTGAGTTTGTAAATCTCCTCACTGCTTTTGTATACACTTCCTTTATATGCTAGAAAAATATAACACTAGTTCACTGAGGATTAGTGGTAAATGTTGTCACTGCCCATTGCCCAACAGCTCCTGACCACTTGGTGCGCACCAAGAGAGCGTGTGGTAATCATTGATGGTGATTTAGCGACACGGAGGGAAGGCACCATATCTCAGTGGTGAAAGTACTGGTTAAGTAAGAATAAGTGATAATAGAGCTGCAAATTTTAAGAATTCCCAGTAAATGGTGATTAGTGAATAACTGATGCTAAAATAGATGTCACCTTACCTATATGAAAGCAAAGATTTTCTTTCTACGGTCATAGAATCCTTTCTTAATGATGTTTGGGCTCATGATATATGTGAAGGGTTTCATTTCATGCTCAACTAATATGTTCACATTCTTCAGAATGAATACTATCTGACCTTTGGGTTAATCCTTTGTTTGCAATTGTAGATATTACATATCTATTACTATAATATTCCTCTTACATTCTTTGTTTGCCATCTTGTGATTTTCATACATAGGCACCAAATGATTGGCTTCATGTGCAAAGGACCATTTTCCTTGAAAAAAAAAAGAGGATGCTTTATGGTGATTCTTTTTAACTCATTATTACTTTGGTAGGCCTTCGATTTTTCGTTTTGAAGCAATAATTTACAGTAATAATTTACTAAAGTGAAAAGGAATGTGGGAATTTTAAGTCCTGAAACAAGGTACCAGGAATAACAATTTGACTGCATCCTAAATTGTCTTGTGATGCAAATTCATCTCTCACAGTGACACAAATTTCTGTAGAAAGATATATTGGTCTCTTTCCTTCTACACCACCCATTGATGTAATACCAACCTGGATCGCAATCACTTTCAAATCGTAACCAAAATTTAAAATTGAGAATAAAATAAGATTTTGGGTTTCCACCCCTTACGCGGGCTTCTCACCCAGAAACTCGAGAGCAAATGAACTCAAGAATTAAGCCAAATAATTTGAGGAAATTTTAATCATTCAATTGTCCCTTATTCATTGAGTTGAGCCTCTTTATATAGGCTCTTACAAAGTGAACTCCTGGATATAACCGATGTGATACTAAAAACAAGATAAAAAAACACAAAATCCTCTAAATAAGCTAAGGCATGAAAAGATAATTGGGAACTGCGTGATGTCCTCATCACCCATAGACATGCCTCAATGAATTGTTAACCTTCT
This sequence comes from Agave tequilana, assembly GCA_038442645.1. Classification (NCBI taxonomy): domain Eukaryota; kingdom Viridiplantae; phylum Streptophyta; class Magnoliopsida; order Asparagales; family Asparagaceae; genus Agave; species Agave tequilana. The sequence goes on from JAVJIF010006906.1 coordinate 155,120, forward strand.
TGGAGGAATCCAAGCTAGAAGGTAAGTGTGAGAAACCCTATATCGGTTTTGATACTCTTCAAAAGATGAATCAAATCGCTTTATTATAATAAAACTATAACTAAAACAGAGATCAATTTTTGGAATCATCCTGCCAACATGATGGACACTTCCTTTACGTCACCCTATCTGCTTTGTTTTTGGTATAGTTTTGAACCTATCATTGTCAACGTTTAAAAGTAACATTGAATCCTATAGGGAATTATTGGACAAACATTAAAATAATTAATAAATCATCATGTGCTTGTGTCAGCCTGTCAGGCATACATATGGACATTGGGCTGCAACACTGAATAGGTACAAAAATCAAGAGTTTTGACAACCTCCAAGTCTCTATCACGCTGTTTTAAAGTGAAGGGTTTTTAACTAAAGTCACACATGGCTACATTTGATGCATACACTTTTTAAGTGTTGGGTAAATTGTGCTATTTCTTAAAATATGCAAATCAATTTTTATTGAAAAATAAATTAAATTAAACCTCCTAGCATGCTACTGCAGAATTAAAAAACAATAATATATATATATATATATATATATATATATATATATATATATATATATATATATATAATCTGACTAGGGAATGCAGTCGTGTAGTCGCTGCTCTAAACGATCAAAAGCCTATCTCCTTACCCAGACGTTGATTCAGTTTTGTCCGTAGCGGTAAAAGAATCCCCCAGAATCTCCAACACTCAGCTTAGGATAGAAGACACAACCTCTTACTCAGACGGAGAATTGTTGCCCAGAAAATTGAAATAAAACTTGAAGAAATATGACAGTGGAAGAAAGAAAAATGTAGCTATTGATCTCAGTTTTTTTTGGTTATCTAAGAATAAACAGAGAGAGGCTCTTTTTATAGACACAGAGCACTATCCGTTACTTAACAGCCCCGCACAAATCAAACGCACGTTCAGATTTATTGCAATTAATTTGCAACAACTCTGCACGTTCACAGATTCTCTTTTACTGAGTCAAGAAAATTTTACACTTAAAAACAGTAATTGTAAAGTACTTCATGAGAGAGAGACGTAGTTCAGGAACACTCATAGTCCAAGTACTCGGGGTTCAATCCGAGATCAAATGCTCAGGGTCGCTCCGAGATCATCTCGGGTCCAAGTGCTCGGAGATGATTCCTAGTCCGAGTGCTCGACGTCCACTCCGAGTCCAAGTGCTTGAGAATCACATTGTCTCCAGTATTGGGGTTACTCTGCCCAGAAGTTCGGAGTTAGCTCCGAATATAAAAATAAAAAAGAAGATCCGAAATGGAGCAATTCAAAGAACCCCTTTGTTCGGAGCTGCATTCGTGTCCGCGGGTCATGGGCGCGCGCCAGCCGAACCTAAACCCGGCCCGGTTCGGTTCGGGTGCGTGCGCGCGCGTGTGGAAAGGTGGCCCATGACCTAAACAGAAGTGTTGGTATATAAACCACTCAACTTTTCTTGGTCTATCCAATGTGGGACTAAATATCAAGGGCAAATTAAGGAAAACTCAAGTTTTTACTCCAAAAGCAAATACACATCCAACATTAAGCTGTCTGAAACCTGTGGGTCATAAGTTCCATCAACAATCAGTTGATAGCCTGCTCACCTCATTTATTTGCACTATGATATAATTTCTAATGCACTGTAAATTATAAGCTGATGCATTAGCTATGTGATCATTCATCATTTTCTTCTTATTTTTTTACTTGGAATGAAGGTCTTCCACATCATTGTGGTTTCTAGCTTGGATGCTTGGTAAGACTTTCCACTTCCATGCTTTTAAGGACTAAATATCTTATCTTGTTCCATGAATATCATTATATTAAACACCTTTGGCATTGTTCCATGGATCTTAATTTGCTCCCATATCGTGGAAATTCAACCATAAGATCATTATCTAATTGTAACTTAAGGCTGCACGTAACATCACCTTTGCTTTAGGCAGGAATCCTTTCTAGGAAGTTCTTGCTAACAGGCACTCCTCTAGAGAAGTGATTTCTAAATATGTATGTACTTTTATCTCACAAATATATATGTATTTGTGTTGGTTTTGATGGATTTGGATTAGAAGTGTGTAGATATTGAGATGAGCATAGACAAGAGAGTGCTGATAACGAATGAAAGATAGAGAGAGAAATTTGGAAGGTTTTGTTGTCAAATATCTATTCGTCCTTGCATCTTCAAGACGCAACCCATCCTTGTAAAGAACACGAGACGGCTGATTCGCTTGAAAAATGGACAGAGGCAGAATAAAAGATCCCACTTAGTGTACTAAAGCGATTCAAACTGACACTTGTTGGCTTACTGGAGCTGAATGGAAGAAAAGGAAAGACATGTGGTTCACTCTTTCATGGTCAACCATTGATTCACTAGTCAAATTGGGTTCATATTTGAGAAGATATACTTAAGCAATGTATACAAATTATTTAATTATTTTATATATATATATATATATATATATATATATATATATATATATATATATATATATATATATATATATATATATATATATATATATAAGTATTTTCTTATGTATCAAAACTGGTGAAAAACTCTTGGCTAATGCATCCATCTAAAGATGCTTCCATTTCCCATTGTGGTCAAGGTTTTAATTGTACTTCTAACGATTTTTTTTATTATCTTAATAGATATCAGAAGTTCAGAACTGTTATTTTGCGAACCGGCAATTTGGTTTGGTTGACTATATTGGTTCGTTCAGTTGGTTTTTAGCTGACCATCCGGTTCAACCAGTTTTTCACATATCTAGGTTCCTCAACGAACTAGACCGGTTAAGTGGGTGGTTCCGGTCGAACTTGGTCCGATTTTTAAACATTACCAATTTGCACTCTTTTAGAAATAAGCTGATTAGTTATTAAAATAGATTTGTATTTTTATCTCAAAATAAGATGTGTATTAGTGTTGTTTTTTATGAATTTTTAATAAAAGTTCAACTCGATTTGGATGAGCACTTGAGAAGAATTTGGATTATTAATGAAAGAGAAATAGAGTAATTTGATAGTTTTTTTTTTGTTGAATGAAATAAATCCTGTTTCTTTGGGGTTGGGGTGGGGGGTGGGGATGATTAAAAGACTAGAAAAGTGAGAGTGAAAAAGTCTGGTTTAGCTGATTTTTGTTTTTGAGAGAACCTATATATTTTCTTGATTTTTACTTTTTTGCTTTCCCAATGTGCTTTTTTGGGCATACGCTTCCCTCATAAGTTTCAAAGAAAATGGCAACCAAACATTGCCATTCTTATAAAAGGATTTCTATGTCTTTAATAGCCGTAAAATTGTTCTTTTTCTTACTTTCTTTTTCATAGTAATGGCAAAGGAACACTAAACCTTGGCTCTCATCAACTGTTTCACTATGCAAAATCTTGATCATTGGTACTTGAATACTGTGTGCTGTAGATGGGTGGTAGGTTCACCACTTCCTTGACTAGGATGAATGTCCAACCATAAAATGAGAGGAAAGAAAGGGGAAAAAAAAAGAAATTCGATGAGTATATGGCCCATTTTTGATGATCACCCAACTAAAAACTCTTTAAGAATAATATTCTAAATGAAGAGAATTGTTTAAATTGTTTCCAATATGTATTGACATGTTTTTGAGCCTTCAACGCCCTGACTTGAAGGTAGATATAACTTTTACCTTTTTTCGGTCAATTTCACTAGCACCATGACATGTTGAGTTTGATCTAACATATCACCTGGCATTGTATTTTGCATATTAGTTACAAGTGTTGTGGTTGTTAATTTATTTGTTTATTCTTTATTTTATTTTTTATAATGCATTATTTTTGGATCTTTATTATATTGCTTATTTGCGAAGGAAGTTAAACTCACTATTACTTATGAGGAAAAACATCGAATTTGCTTCTTTATTAGGACACGAGAATTGGCCAAAAAGTCATCATATATTTGCAAGAAAAGGAAATCCATTTTTTCTTAAAACTCTAAACTTGAATTAAAATGCGACATCGGAGGGTAAAAATAACAGAATGTTTCTAGACTTTTCTCATTGCTAACTCAGAAGAAGAAAAAAAATACCGTTTATTTATCTCCATTTCATTTCAGCCTTCCATCCCAATCCAACAAAGGGTAAAAAAATCAATTTTATCCACATTTTTCTCGAAATAAAGAAAGAAAATCTAATTGATAGAAGACAATGTTGTTGTGTGGTATATGCTAAACTACTTAAAACTACATAGGAGAATGGAAATCAAGAGTTATGGAACAATTTTACTGGTCTATAAAGGAAACCACATAAAATCATGTTTTCCTAAAGGATTACTCGTCAACCTCACATAGTTCACCAAGATGGAAGTTCCCACAATAAGAACATCCTAATCTGCGAGTGTCTTCGTGTGTATGATTAGAAGCGGCAACAATCCACAATTTGTGCACTTAGTTGCTAAAGAGAGAACCCTTGTTGTAGATTTTTTTTTTGTGGGGAAAATGGTGGAGGAAAGAAGGCTTCTAGATGATGGAGCTTTTTTTTTTGTGAGAGAATAATGGAGCTTTTCCTTTGGGGGAGAGGGGCGGGTGTCGGTTTACCCTTTTTATAGAGTCTCATGGGACGGTTGAAGCCATTGACTCATTTTGTCCAAGTGTTTTGTAAGGTGAGCTGAAAAAAAAGTACGATACGACTGTTGATGACATGAATATGTCTTCTTTCAACACACTATACATTTAGGTTTATAATTTTATTAGGTCGATGACAATTAGGATACTACTGAGGTTAAATTATCAATGTTTAGACACGAGATAAGATTTATCTTTCACCCACCATAGTAGGTGCTATAATGCTATTTACTTAATGTCCCAACATGTCATCCAACAAATGCTATCCAACATGTGATATTTTTGGCTGATATGTGTCCGACATCCACCATTTAGAATCTCGAAGCTTAAATTTTGAACCATTTGAGAAGAGTGTTACGTACACTTTGGTTCAAGGTGTACAAAGCTGAGGTGTGATACCTTAAACAGTCCTTGTACAAATGGGCTCAGGTGGAACATTGTTTCAGATGACAATATTCCTGGGAATGTTTCACTTGGGTCATTTGAATAATTCTTTCTATATTATATGTGTGTACTGTGCATCCATTAATAGACATGTAAAGTTGTAAACTTGGAATATTACCATAGTAAGTGGCTTTTAGCTTACACCTTTTTTATTGTTGAGATTTTTTTTTAGCTTGCATCTTTAAGCTGATACTTGTTGAAAAATAGAAAATGAGTTTGTTAAAAATAAAAAACCAATAATAGCAATTCTAATTAAATTAAATAATCAAATACGAGCTCCAAAATTTGAAGCCAGTATTGGAAGCAGCAATAAGTATGATAAAGAAAAATTAAACATTAAAGAAAAATGCAATCGAAATAGATCAATGAGTCAATAGTTTTTAACTCCATTCTTGGTTCGCCAATTTTGGCAATCCGGATCCATAATCTGTCACGAATTGGGTTGCTCAGTACCAGCCGGAATTTGAAGAGGGTTAGTGTGAGTTAGGCAACACTATTTGAGAATGAAAAGATTTACAGTAGGACTTCAATGTGTGGTTTAATTCTCATGCCTTGAGAGATCCCTAGATGTTTCCTTTAATTTATTACGCAATAAAGTTTTGTGGGTCCAGAATTAAGAGAAGATGCTAGTCACCAAAACTTATATTATGTACTTCTAATAAGAGAAAATAGCTGATTGGAGCATTTGCTATTCGTTTGTTCTATTTATGGATTCAGTTTTTTGTCATTTTTACCGTATAAAATCTCATTCAACATCCCTGTGATACTGATTGTTTCATACCAGGAATTATTGCAGTCGAGTGGTACCAGGATCCGGACTAGAGGTATTGAAGTATTAGCATTATTGCAGTCAAGTGGTTCCACTTTAAAGGTACCGGGATATAAATGTTATGTTCTTTCAACATTCATGATAGGCAAATAGGAAATTATGCTGTTAATGGAATTCCATATGCTACCTTACTGCTATAATCAGAGCTCATATAAATATATATGGCTTGAATGCACATTTTGGGAGTTAAATACATTATGGGAAGAGGAGGTTGTCTCATTTCTTCATGTGCATGGTTACTCTATACATTCTACAGGAGTTTCCATGTTCTGTTGATTAGTCCATATTTCCTTTTCCTTGTCTGATACCCTGGTATTTACTGCAAGGGCATAACATCTAAGTGCAATAATTGTGATGTAAAATATTGGGATCACAATCGTCTTCAATCCAAATAGAAATGGAAAAGACTACGGTTTGAGAAGATGAACAAAGAAATTTGAACAAGAACCTGATAAAATTTGAGCTTCACACTCACACAAGATCGAGCTTCACACCCATTTCACTAACCTCAAGATTACAAGAACTCATATTTCAAGAAATTAACTAGAAATTTTCAGATTTATTCATTGATTTCATTAGAGAGGTCTTGAGGCTTTACAAAATTTAGTTCTCAGAATACTATCGATGTGGTATTAAATTTCAAAAAAACAAAAGAAAACAACTAAAATTAAAATAAAATAAAGCAAAATATTTAACAATAAACTAGAACCAAATGAATGTAACATGTCATCTTCTAGTGTAAACTCGCTCAAAAGGGGTGATGCCCTCAACATTTCTCCTGCGTTGGAAAAAACCCGACCTGCTGAGTGTGGGCTGAGAAGAAGCTGCTGGCTGTGCTTAAGTGATGAGGACATCACGCAGTTCCCAGTTATCTTTTCATGCCTTAGCTTATTTAGAGAATTTTGTGTTTTGTTTATCTTGCTTTTAGTACCACATCGGTTATATCCAGGAGTTCACTTTGTAAGAACCTATATAAAGAGGCTCAACTCAATAAATAAGGGACAATTGAATGATTAAAATTTTCTCAAATTATCTGGCTTAATTCTTGAGTTCATTTGCTCTCAGTTTCTGGGTGAGAAGCCCGCGTAAGGGGTGGAAACCCAAAATCTTATCTTATTCTCAATTTTAAATTTTGGTTACGATTTAAAGGTGATTGCGTTACGATTTGAAGGTGATTGCGATCCAGGTTGGTATTACATCATTTTGTTATCAGAGCCCTGGTTTTCAATTCCCTTCAAAATTTTCCCTTTCACAAATTTTCTTCGAAGTCTCCAAACCCTAGATCTACATCAGCTCTAAATTTAGATTCATTCAAAAAAAAAGATTTCACTGTTAAAAAAAAATTACAGTGAAAATTCCGTCAAAAATCCCCCATAAATCCAAATCTCCACTGTGCATCTTCTCAAAATTTCCTCTCCATGTTCATCATCTTCCGCCGCCTTCGACACCCACAGCCCCAAACAACATCTGTCCACCACCTCAGCAACCCGCCGCCGCTACCCTTCTTTATCAACATCATCACCAACAACAATTCCTCAGCAGGATCTCGTCGACATCGCCTCATCCATCATCGCCTTCTTCTCCGACGAAGATTGCCCTTAACTTTGACGAGATCTCCACCGCAGCAGTAGATATCTCCACGCCATTGTCTCCTCAGGTAGACCTCGCCGACGCCAACGAACCCTGTGCCCACTGACCCCATCGCCCAGAGATCTCGTCACCATCATCGCCGACAGATCGCGGTCGCATCACTGCTGCCCTTTCGATCTTGTCTTCGTCCTCAGGAGTCGCAAGAACCACGTCAAAGCTACGCTGTCCTCGTCAGATCAACGCTGACACTTCCTTCTTCGATTGAATTCATCACCTCATTGTTGTCGCCTGAGCCTCACCAAGAAGAGCTCCAGAGCCGCCGCCTCTCAAATCCAGGTTTGATCGGGGAAGAGAGAGGAACAATCACCTCCCGACGCCTCTCGAGCCCTAGCTTTGATCGGGGGAGAGAGGATCAATCGAGCGTGATTTAAAACAGGTCAAACCTAAACACATTTGGGGGTTTAGGTAACTGGTGGAGTCGAGTCGAATCCAAACAGCCAAGACCATCGAGATCTCCTCCTTCAAATTTCTGTCTCAGATCTCCACTGCCATCTTCCCTTCGTCGGCGACACAAGCTCCATCGTCGACCTCTGCTGGGAGCTCACTATAGCATCCGTCGAATTCAGCCTCTCACACCCGTCGCTGAAATCTTCTGCCGTCGAAATCTCCTGGCTTCAATTTTGCCCTAGCTGCAAGCAGGAGGAAGACTGCGGGTGAAGTTTATCGGGTTAAGAAGGTTAGTGATTCGGGTCGGATCTCTCTAAAACACCTGAATCCGAACAAGCCGGTTCAGTCTTGGTCAACCCAAGCCGGCCCAATCTTGGTCTGGTTCAAGTTGAACCCAGACCCAATCAAACCAAAGTTGACTCGCCTGATCATATCTTCCGGAGGAGGCCATTCAGGATTCGTTTCAAGTCCAAATCAAGCTGTTTTCGAGGCAGCGGATTCGTGACGACCAGTACTACGCGCCTACAGCAGTCTCGTTCAGGTTCAAGCTTTGGTCGTCTGTCAGGTTCAGCTCAGCAGATCAGCGCACCAGAATTACTTGCAACTACTATATGGATTGCTATAATTTGTTGGTTGAAATGCTATTTGCTTCGATCTAGTTGTTGCATCAGTATTTATCATTTTTCATCATTTTAGGAATGCATTTTTCTTTGCATTTAGAACTTAAACTTTAGGGTATTTTTGTTTAGTGCATACATTTAGTTTAATTGACTCTAGGGTTCTCCACTGCATCTGCTTGTTTGCTTGAGTCATCATGACTAGTCAGCAGTATAGGGACCCCCATTAGACCAGCCACACAATCTCTATCAGGGTCATATGTCCGTTCATGATTACATTGCCATATTTAAGGACTTAACCCATCGTGGTGAAGTAAGATAGTACCCTTCTGAGACTCTAACTAGGTTTATTTGGGGTTTACGACCTAAAATAAAACGTGCTATGATTACTGGCCCCTATGACTTAGGGCCTGTTTGTTTCGTTGCAAAACGTCGCAAGTCGTAAGTCGTAAAATGAGAATGGAAAAAGTGAACTATAGCAGAGAAAATATATTGTGTTTTACGGTGTTTGGTAGATAAATTGAAGTGTAAATGGAAAAGTATATAGTGTTTTACAGTATTTAGTTGATAAAGTGAAAGTGTAAATGGTAAAGTATATTGTGTTCTACGGTATTTGGTTGGTAATGTAAAAGTGTAAGTGGAAAAGTTGACCACAAAATTAACTGTAGCAGTGAATTAAATATTATAAATACTATTAAATTAAATCTACTATTGCAAATTAAATTGTATTAATAAATTTGAGATAAAAAATTAATAATCTTAATATTTTATTTATAACAATAATATTAATAAAATATTAGTATAAATAGTAAAATATTACTAAAATATTAACTAAATAAATAATATAAAATTTTAAGAAAATCTAAAGAACATTAATAAAATTTTAAAAATACTAATAAAATATAAATATTAAAAAATCTTACAAAAATAATAAAATATAGTTATAATATTATAATATTAAAAATACTTGAAAATTATTATAATATAAATTTATTATAATATTATTGTAATATTATAGAAATATAAAATTAACAAAGTAAAATATAATTATAATTTAATAATAAATTATCATTATAGTATTATTATACTGAATTATTATTACAATATTAACATAATAAAATATTAATATAATAATAAAATTTATTATGATATTAATAAAGTAATTTTTTATATTAAAAAATAAATAATGAAATATATAGTAAAGTATAATATTGTTATATCAATAAAATATTAACTCTAAATAAAATAATAAAAAATGGAATAAGTATTAATAAATAATAAAGTATTAAATAAAATATTAAATAAAAATAGTAAATATTAAATATTAAAACAATATTAAAAACAATAAAAAATTAAAGATTAAAAATATAAAATAATTAAATAAGAAATTGAACACTATTTAAAATATTAAATATTTAATAATATTAAATTATATATTGATTATCAAGTAACTGTTTTGACCTGTAAGTGTACTACAAGTGAGAGTTACATGACCACAAAATTAACTGTAGCAACTGCAAGTGAGAAAATATGAGTGTAAAAGTGAGATTTACATGACCACACATTTAACTGTAGCAACTGCAAGTGGGAAAAGAAGAGTTGCATTTTGCAACTTGTTTTTCAGCGAAACAAACACGGAAAATGGAAAAGAAGTTTTACGACTTGCGTTTTGCGGCGAAACAAACACGCCCTTAGATACTGTTGAAGAGGCCTTTGATGTTGCATTAAGGTTGGACTTGACTTTCAAAACCCTAGTCAATGCTAAGGCCAGGTGTTCTAAATGTGAGGGATATGGGCATTATGATTATCAGTGTCCTTCGGAGAGTCAACATGTTAGAATTGTGTCTAGTGATGAAGTTGACGTCTCAAACATTATTGAGGAAGTCCACATTCCTTCCAATACTGTTAGTATAATTGAAGACACATCAGTTGGTGCCGACACACTGGTTATTGATGAAATTTACATATCTGATAGCGCCAGTGATGATGGGAATGAGATAGTTGAGCCTACTACATTGCATTTTCCTGTTGCATATATTGATGATATCACTAGGCCGATAGCGATTTGCAATGATACTCACAAATTTGTTGCGTACCCGTATAGTACTTTGCAGGAATTTGTGGTTGACAATAAGGTGATGGTTACGAGTCGCTGTGAGGCTGTGAGGAAGTTGCACGCTTGGCGTAAAGACTTCGAAAGGGTTCTGAAGAGGATTGCTTCCATTGCTTGCGAGTTGGATAGCCCATGAGATCCTGGTATTAGCTCCGTCTTCAGCAGGGATGATGCGCCTTGGTCTAATATCTATTTCTTGATCGAGCTGCCATCTGTCACAGCCGACCCGTCACGGATACCAGCTCCACCTCACCATATCAACATGGCGTACCAGTGATGCTGCTACGACCACCACCTTGACCCGATTGAGATTCTTCGTGAGAGAGTCCTCACTCGACAGGGTCGAGTTTCTCCCACCCGGAGGGAATTGATGAGAACATCACGCAGTTCCCAGTTATCTTTTCATGCCTTAGCTTATTTAGAGGATTTTGTGTTTTATTTATCTTACTTTTTGTATCACATCGGTTATATCTAGGAGTTCACTTTGTAAGAGCCTATATAAAGAGACTCAACTCAATGAATAAGGGACAATTAAATGATTAAAATTTCATCAAATTATCTGGCTTAATTCTTGAGTTCATTTGCTCTCGAGTTTCTGGGGAGAAGCCCGCGTAAGGGGTGGAAACTTAAAATCTTATCTTATTCTCAATTTTAAATTTTGGTTACGATTTGAAGGTGATTGCGATCCAGGTTGGTATTACATCATCAAGTAGGTCGGGGTCAAGCCGTCGGAGATCCTCTATAGTAATTCATGAATTTTCTTATTCAGATCTTTCTCTCCACTTAACCAGATAGCGCCGTGTTCCTCCATCTCTAGTAGAGACAACCGGATCATCCAAAATAGAATCTATGATTTTTTACTGCATGAGATAATTTAAGAGAAAGTGGAGGTAAATGGGCCCCCAGAAGGAATGTCGTGGTAGGCTTATTCATGAATAAATATTATGTTGGCCAAAAGGCCTGTCACTCTAGTTTTGATGATGATCAACTCATGTAGTTATAGTACTAATGATCTTGTGTTTATTTAGTCTCAGATTCATGATTAAGATCTTAGTAGGTGTGTAGCTTCAACAAAGGATTTAAAGTCAAGTTTTGGAGCTAACACGGTTTGATTCAAGAGCTTGTGCATCAAGACCACATCAAGTACTCAAGAGGAGTCTAGCTCTTTGGATCATGTTTGGACCAAGTCAAGAAGATGAGAAGACTTCAACTGAAGACTTCAAGAAGACGAAGACTTGTGTCTAGTTTGTTTTTATAAGATTTTGTTTTTAGATAAAATGTAAAGGATAGAATAGTGGTGGATTGCTCAAGTACATATACACACACACACTCTTGATTTAGATAAGTTTTTATAAAAGAATTTTCAGTTTAGAAAAGACTTTTTATTTTGGAAAAATACGATTTTTGGTTAAAGACTATATAAATCGTATTTAGTGCTTAATGTCAAAAACATAGATATTTCACCATGTTTGTGTAATGGATCATATCCATACACTCTATGCTTCAAAGAGTTTTAATATCTTGTTTTTGTATTTGGAGAAGTTATGGAAAAATCAATTTTGAAAATACAATTTTCGTTTTTAAGCCAAAATTTTTCAAGTTACAAAAATAGTCCAAATTATTTATAACATGCCTTGATTTTGTGCAAGCATGTTTGTTTATCAAAGTATATTGGTAAAACTATTTTTGTAGATTTTTCATGATTTTATGGGATTTTATTTGAGCCAAAATGACCAAGTTTTTCTTTCCCTGAAATCCCTGACCTGGCTTCAGCCGGTCGACCGGGCCGGTCGACCGCGCGACGTGCACAGACGTGCACAAGTCTGGCTGGAGGGTCGGTCGACCGGGACGGTCGACCGTCCAGAGAGCTTTGCTCTCTGGAAAGCCTCGGTCGACCGGAGCGGTCGACCGACAGAGAATCTGTTCTCTGTTCCAGAGGCTCGGTCGACCAGGCCGGTCGACCGAAGCCCCAACGGTCGGATTTCTGACCGTTAGCGCGACCTGGCGGTCGACCGACAGTTCTGTCAGGCCTCCAACGGCTAGTTTTTGGAGCCCTATATATTGGGCCTTTTGGGAGCTGTTTTCTATAAGATTTTGGGAGAGTTTTTGGGTCAGTTTTTCCTATCCTTTTAAAAGGTTTTCTCCACATATTTGAGAGCAAATATTTCCATCAAAAGGAGAGTTTTATCAAGAGTGTTTAAAAGAGATTTTCTTGAGTTTTCCTCCACCATCTCTTTCCTTGTTTTCTCACACAACACTTGAGCCATCCATTGCTATATCTACCTATAGGGTTTTGTTGTGAGAGTGTTTATTGGTGATCAAAGTGTTTAGATCACCAAGAGATCATTTCTTGTTCTTTGAGGAGGCGGACGAGTGCGTTCGCGGTGTTTCGAGTTCGTGTGTGAACTCTTTGTTTGAGGTGCGGCTTCGACGAGCTAGTGAGCTTGTGGTGTGTACGGATTAGGGAGTCCGAGAGCTTGTAGGTGTTGCGGCACCGAGTGATCCGGGGGATCGATTATAGTGAAAATCCTTTGTGTGTCGAAGGCGGAGATGTAGAGCAAGGGTGCTCGAACCTCGAAACGAATCCCTTGTGTTTGCGATTGCTCACTCTCTCTCTATCTCCTTATTTATATCTTGCATGCTTCTTTTGTGTTTATCTTTACATGCTTGATATATTGTGTGCTTATTGATATATGCTTGGGGATTGTTTGCTAACACTTGTATTCAACCAAGAGAGCCAACGCGGCACCTCAACTCTTATTTAGAGGAATCTTGAGGAGTTAGTGCAGAGCCCTTCACGAGGAATTCGGCTACACTCTTGTGTTATACGTGGTGTTTAGTTTAAATAGTTTGTTTAGGTCATAATAGTTTTTAATTCCGCATTTAGTGACCATTAGATTAGCCATCACCTATTCACCCCCCTCTAGGTGATTTTACATATTAGACAGGGTATCAAGAGTATCTCTATATGAAACCAAATCCTCGATATTAAAAGTGCAACAATTGTCAAAATCTGGTGGGAAGTCCACCACTTAAGCATTTAGATTGATACACTTGAGGATTTGGAAAGATCCCGCGCTTCGCGTGTGTAATTTCTTTACAGTTCCATGAGAAAACTGTTCGGGTCTCAGGCGATCTATCACATAGTCTCCAACATTAAATGTTCTTAATTTATAGTGTAAATCAGCAGAAGCTTTATAGTTAGCAATATTTTTCATTATTTTATTTCTGATTTTCTCACATATGTAAGATGCGAATGCAGATGAAGAGTCTGATGCTTTAGAATGATGATGAGCCATGTAGACTTAAGTCAATTGGCTGTCCAGACTTAAAGCTAGTTACAATCTCAAATGGACTAGACCCATAGTCCTATTGACAGAACTATTGCATATAAACTCGGTCATAGGCAAGATCAAATCTCAAGTTTTTTAAGTTTTCTCAACATGACATTTAAGGAGATTTCCTAAAGTTTTAGAGATTCCCTCGGTCTGTCCATCAGCCTGTGGATGGAAGGCTATCGAGAATTTCAGTTTGATTTTCATTTTGTGTCATAGTGTCCACCAAAAATAGCTAACAAATTTGACATCCTTTATCTGACAATGGTCTTAGGCAACCCATGTAGCTTGACAACATGATCAAAGAAAGGGCCACCTACACGAGATGCATATAAGGTCTTGGAGCACGAGATGAAGTGAGCCATATTGGAAAATATTTCAACCAAAACTATGATAGAGTTGTGTCTTTTCTGTGTGTTTGGTAATGCTATTACTAAATCTAAGCTTGTCATGGGCAATTGGATACTGGGAGGGGAGTGTAAGGACCACCAATTTGTTTCTATTGCTTGGCCAGTTGACAAGTCAAACATTCGTTCAAGCTCTTCTCGAGCTGATTAGAGCTAATCAAGTTTATCACTATCTTTCCTTTTTTTGTTGTCACCTTTCTTTTCAGGAGCTGATGGTTTATGTTGATTGGGCATTAACTTCGCTTTCCTGTTATTATAGACGAAGAGCAGTGACTGATTCATCCATATATAGTCACATCTAAGTCAAATAGCCATGGTCATCCTAAAATGATATGACTAACATCCATAAAGAGTATGTCACACCATATATTATCTGTATACATGACAAATTGGATAAGAATCTGACTCTCTTGAACATCTATGAATGTAGCATCGATCCACGTGACCTTGTAAGGATTTAGATGTTTCACTGGTTCCCTAATGTGGTAATTAGCTTCGATGCAACGACATTGATGCAACTATCATTATTCACTATAATTTTAGAGCATATTAACTTTAGAGCTTTTTCTCCCAAATTTTATACATGTTTGGAATATAACAGTTCTTCTCTTGTTATTGACTTGTTCGGGTTGCGCTAACATGCACTTAACTATTCCTAAATGGGCTCCATCATATTTAGTATACACTTCTCTCCCTCAAGCCACGTGTCCAACACAATTTCCCACCTCCCTCTTCATTCACCACCTCACCACTATTTAACTTGTATTATAAAATATGTATCTACATGTATATATCAAGGTATTTATGTATATATACATATGTATATACATAAATACCTTTTATTTAACATAATTAAAGATGTATTAAAAACTCATGACACCAATATTTTAAAATTTATGCGTATCAATTCCCACTTAATCACATCAAAATTAATCACATCAAAATTTTGATCTCATGGATTATTGAGTCCATTATCATAACATTCATCAAAAGTTGAACTTGTGATACTAATTATTGTGTATTATCTTATTAACCAGAATTTTAAATATTAACCAGGGTTTTAAAATATCCGCGTGTTACAGTTCTACCCCCTTAAGAAAGTTTCATCCTCGAAATTTGACATATTTTGGGAATAAAGTAGTGTAGGATCTCAAGATTTCATCTTTCAGCTTGCTTATAACTTAGACTCGTTGGCTATTCTACACTTCTGATATTAGAGAAATTAGTTTGCTCCTCAACTATTTCACTTGGTGATCAAGTATCTGTATGGGTTATTCAATGTAGGATATATCCTTTTAGATTCGTAGCAGTTGATAAAGGATGTCAAATATTTGCTTCTCTTTTTATCAGTTATTTTATTTTTTCTTCTATCAACTGGGGTCTTGCTAATATGTATAATGTCAACTTAATACTTTCAGGCTTATCCAAAGAATATCATACAATTTATGATGAATTAAAATAAAAATTTATAATCTTTTTCATATGGATGACACTATCTTAATACCAATGTAATATTTTTATTCCGTGTTTAAGGTCTGTGTTGATAAAAGAAATTTTCATTTCAATCGAGATATCAATTATTTTTTCCTCAAAACTCTGGAAATCAGTATGTATGTTCTTAACAGAAATATATGAAATATATTAGGTATCTTTTCCAATTCCAGTGGTAAGGCCAGCCGATATGCAATGGGTCAGATTTGATCCAATATCACAAATAGTCTAATGTACTGAGGTTAATTTTTTCTTACCAACACGTGTCACTCCCTTCATTGGAGATGCCTCAAAAATATTTTATCTCAATTGAGAATTTTCAGAGTTTTGCGGTGTTAATCCGTATAAGTCTTTTGTCTGTTTGGAGTAGTTATTTATCTTTTTCTCAACTATTTGGATTTTTTTCAATAATTTCTTAGATTACTTCTAAATTAATTATTCTTTTGTCTCCTATTTCTTGCCATCAGATTGATAATTTACACTTTCAATCATGTTTATGAAATTTATCAAAATTACCCTTTTTTAAAGATATTCCTTGTTTCATTAGATCGATATTATCAACAATTACCCATTTGGGATTATCATCTAATTAGGAAAACTTGAGTGAGGACTTTCACTCACTTCTCAGTTCATCGGTTTCTCCGATATCTGCTACCGCTTCCCAACATCGTGAAATCTCCTACTTATCCCTAATATAATCATTAAATTAAATATGATCATAAAATTAGAAACTGTAATCGATCCATATTAAATACTCAGAGTATCGAACAAATCAGTTTCCACAGTTACAGATCCAACCCTACCAAAATCTATAATATCGGTTTCACAGATTCTCAATTTTTATAAATCCAACTAGATACTATCGATTGCTATGATTTCTAGTTATCGAAACTGAGTTGGTGTCAATATTAGCATATTAACAAATTTCCATAAGTTATCCAGTAGTGACATCGGTGTCAACCTACTTGTCAGAGTTATGAGTTTTACTTATTATCAATTGTTCAATTAAATGTTTCACAAAATTATTTTCAATACTACCCGTATTATCAATTCTAGTTGTACAAATTGTACATTTATCATTAGGATAGTTAACTAACATATCCACAACACACATATTTGTATGTCACAGTTGATACTACTTTACTGTTTAATTTAATCATATTGATTGAGCTTTCGCTTACAATATCCATACCCACTCTTAATCTTACAAGTTAACTATTCCTCTTGTATATATATGTAACAATACCAGTTAATAGAATTAGATTATTAATCAAATCAAAAATCTTGAGTGCCTTACTTAATTGACTTATTATATAAGATTGTATTAATTAACTGAACTAAGCTAAATCAGAGGGCATCGACATTGCATTATACATTTATTTATTCGATGTATTCATGAGATTCTTTACTTAATCCAACACCAATATCAAATACTAACTTCCCGATCTTTGTTTACCTCATATTGGTTCTTACCACTAGTTTACCACCAAAAAGTAGTTTTAATCAATTTATTATTTAAATGTCGTATTTATTATCAAGTTTGCATTTGTTACCAATCTTGTTTTTCATCTTCCATTTAGTTAAGTATAAGTTATACTTGATTTAACTATTAAGTTGTACACTAAATTCTCAATCACATACAGAAATAGAGATTCTGATATACTGATTATTCATCTAGTGCATCCCATGTCAATCAATGATTTTTAATTTCATCATAATGTGTATATTTATCAATTCCGTATTAATTGATTTACAATCCTGTTGAAAAGTTAAACTTAAGGTTTCACCTTACCGGTTCACATTATAACTTATTCTAGTCATTAGTTCAATGGTGATTAATTAATTATCAACCATGTTCAATAGATTGATATTATCTGTAATAGATATAAATTTGTTTATCGGTTATTGTACAGTCTCTAATATTATCGCAACAGATATTCGGGATATCTTACTGGATTCCGATTTCACAGCATTCATCTATATCCTCAATCTTCTCAGATATTGGTGGATCCTGAAATCACCTAGAGGGGGGTGAATAGGTGACTAGCTAATCTAAAGATGAATTAATGCGGAATTAAAATTTTTTATACAAACTAAAAACTATTAAGCTAGACACACAAGATATAACACAAGAGTGTAGCCGAATTCCCAGTGAAGGGTTCTGAACTATCTCCTCAAGATTCCTCTAGATAAGAGTTGAGGTGCCGTTATGACTCTCTTGGTTGAATACAAGTGTGAGCAAACAATCCCCAATTATATATCAATCTAAGCACAAGTATATCAAATAAGCAATGAATATGAATAATAAGAGCATGCAAGATATAAACACAAGTGAGAGATAGAGAAAGAGCAATCGCAAACACGGGAGAATTGTTTCGAAGTTCGAGCACCCTTGTTCTACGTCTCCACTTCAACACTATGAAGGATTTCCACTAGAATCGATCCCACCGGATCACTCGGTGCCGCAACACCTACAACAAGTTCACCCTAGAACTCCTTGGACTCACTAGTCCCTCTCTTGTTCCCGCAAGAACTACACACCACAAGCACACTAGCTTGCTGAGGCCGCACCTCTATACCGAGCTCTCATTAGAATTTGAAACAACGCGGACCTGCAAGTCCGCCTCCTCAAATATAAAGTAGAACACTTTGATGATCACAACACTTTGATCACCTAAAATACTCTCACAACAACTCTCCTATAGGATAGATATGACAATGGAAAGCTCAAGTATGTGAGAAAAACTTGGATGGATTTTAGTGAAAAACTCAAGAAAATTCTTTTGAAAACACTCTTGATAAACTCTCCTTTTGATATGAAAATTTTGGTTCTTAAACAAGTAGAGATAAACACTAAAAGATGTATGAAAAACTAGCTGAAAAATCCATTTCAAATCTTATTGAAAACAGTCCAAGGGAATCCCAATTTATAGGCCTCCAAAAACTAGCCGTTGGGGTCCAAATCAGCAGCTGACGCCGCTGTTGGTTGACCTCCAACGGTCGGATTTCCGACCGTTGAGCCACCGGTCGACTGCTCGGTCGATCATGGCCTGGATACAGAGAGCATAAGCTCTCTGCCAGTCGACCGCCCGGTCGATCGGGGCCAGATTCAGAGAGCAGAGCTTTCGGCGGTCCACCGGGTCGGGCCCTCCAACCAAGCAAGGTCTGCACGTTTGTGCACGTTAGTCGATCGCCTAGTTGACCGACCTCTGGCTCAGTCGACCGTGCGGTCGACCGACAGAAGGCCAGAACCAGCATTTTTCAGGGATCAAAAACTTGTCTTTTTACCTTCAATAAAATCCCATAAAATCATTAAAAATCTACAAAAATAAGTTCAATAATATACTTTGATATACAAACATGTTTGATTAAAATAAAACATATTACAATCATTTTGAACTATTTTTGTAATATATAAGTTTTGCCTTAAATAAAAATCTGTATTTTTTAAAAACGATTTTTTCAAATTGAAACCGATTTTTTCCAAAACTCCTCCAAATACAAAAATAAGATATTTTAAACACTTTTGAAGCTTAGTGTGTATGGATATGATCCACTACACATATATGATGAAATATCTATGTTTTTGACAATAAGCTCTAAAATAAGGTTTGATAAATCATATGTATATTTTTAAGGCTTAAAAACCAAAATGATATTTTTTTAAAATAAAAACTCTTTTATGAAAATACATCTAAATCTTGTGTGTGAGTGTATATGAAACTTGAGCAATTCACCAACTAATCTATCCTTTACATTTTATCTAAAACAAAATCTTGACAATTACAACATGACACAAGTCTTCTAGGAAATCTTCTATTGAATTCTTCTCCTTCTTGACTTGGTCCAAAACATGATCCAATGAGCTAGACTCCTCTTGAGTATTTGATGCAATCTTGATGCACGAGCTTTTAAATCAACACGTTGTAGCTCCAAAACTTTGACTTTTAAATCTTTTGTGGAAGCTAAACACCAAATAGGATCTTCATCAAATATCTGACACTAATAAAACACAAGATCATTAGTATTATAATTATATGAGTTAATCATCATCAAAACTAGAGTGATGGGCCTTGGGCCAACAGATCCTACCATTGGATACTATCGATATCTGAGACTATATCCTTAGATTCTTCTCATAGAGAGAAACTATATCAAACTCCTCTCATACAGTAATCTGAATCAAACTATATTCACACAAAAATTTCTATAAAATACTGTCAAAGATCCATAATTCTTTCAGTATAATACAACTCTTATATTCTACCATCCGAATTTTCATTCTTTCATAATCAAATTCTTAATAAGGTTCTTTCATTCTGATTTAATCTTGAAGTGCCTGATATTTCAACTACTTCCTTACTTCAGCGTCTTATATCACTGACAGCTTATACTGAGGGACGCACTCCCAGAAGAATACATCCAAATCAAGGCATGCGAGTTTACTTTCATTCGAACGTAAGAAAATAATCAATATCACACATCTCGACATCAATTATGCACGTCAAAGCCCACTATCTCCCTTAGAACTACTCACATTCAATCATAAAATTATACAAAAATGCACACATGTATACATCACTCCTACTGATCATTCTAATTCTGAAATAAATTATTCTAGATCACATCCCAAGACTTATACTTCCTTAGACCTACACCTAAACTCTACTCTTTATTCCTTAGCCTGAGCTCTGATATCAACTGTAACGGTCCCATTTTTTTAATCATCGAATTACCTTAATAAAAAATGCTATCCTTAAATATTCAGATAGTTACTGACAATTTTGACATTTTCTCCATAATATGGAGTCTGCTCTGATACGATATATCAAATTTTGGCCAACACCAGTAATCACATTTCGGCTTGACTTCGTCTACTTATAAATCCTTAAATTTTAACCATATAAACTCAACTCAAACACTAATATATAAATCATACTCAGTAGTACCCCCCTCGGTATCAAATTCTAACACAATCAATTCAAATCTTTATCCAGATACAACTAGAACTCAGGTATATATATCCTTGAACAATTATCTTTTCTACTCAATTACATCGTCTATACAATTGTACATACAAACAAATCACTCAAATAAAATTAACCGTTTGGTGGACCCACATGAGAGTTACTCTAAAATTTTCTAGTGTTATGCTCTCGTTTTTTAACGATTCTTTCTTAGTATTTACCTAAAAAATATTAAATCTGTGGGTAGATTAGCTTACAGCTCAATGAGTGAAATTAAATCTAAACTTATAATTTAACATAATATTAGCAGTGTGTAGTGTACATGATACTAAAAAAGCATGATTATTTGTTTAAATTGTAAGTGAACATAAATGTCTCAACTAGATTGTCCATTTATCTCAAACTGTTGTTCAATTAATATCAGTGTGTGTATAAGCAATAAGTGTCGGGATTTTCATTACAATTCGAAGAATCCATATTCCGATGTCATGTCAACAATTATCTATGTTTCTATTGGTGTATTATGAATTTTCGACGTCCACTATATCATCTACGAGTCATACCTCCAATACAGACATAGTGTACACACATATATCACACATACATATTCATTCACTTACAATAATTCTTTATCTTTCACCATCTTTTTCACCTCCGCTTCTGTAGCGGTGCCTTCCTCCACACATATATATATATGTATATATATATATATATGTATATATATATATGTATATATATATGGGTTAAGTGCTCCTAGTAGGTGTCCTTAGATTACAATCTAAGGAGACGGTTTAAAACACATCCCGATTTTTTTCACGATACGATCGCACATTATCATATTCAGTTATAAGATGTATGCATATAAAAAATCACGTGATTTGAAGTTCATTTACTCACTGATCTAATCGTTCCATTTTGTTATACTGTTTAGAAATCGTTAATGTTTGGACCCAAAGAAAATAGAGTAAATAACTTCAAATCATGTGATTTTTTTTATATGCGTATATCTTATAACATGAATATGATAATGTGCGGTTAGATTGTGAAAAAATGGGATATTGGAGTTTTAAGGCATCTCCTTAGATTACTATCTAAGGAGACCTACTAGGAGCATTTTTCCCTATATATATATAATATTTCACCGTTCTTCCCCCTCATCTGGTTTTACATCCAGTCCCTTCCTCCAGAAATATATAATAATATTTCACCTCTTTTTTCTCTCCTCCAGTTCTATATCCGGTCCCTTCCTGCAGATACATCAATATAGCACACACATACTAATTGTTCTATCAAGAACTTATAATCAACTAACATTCAATGTTATCAAACTATCAATTAATCACAATAATATAATCAAGTCACAATTCTTATTCTTCTACTATTGATACTATCAATTACCAACAATGCATGATATCGGTTAACCATGATTCATTTCACAAATAATATCAATTCAATCAATTATTTGTATTCTCACTTATTTTATTATTTTATCTTTATCAGATGATTAACTTAGAATCACAGTTGATTTTATTTATCAACAGTTTATATATTATATTATCAATTAAACAATTCAGTGAGAAACTTCACCCATCTCTTGGTCGACAAATCTACGAATACCTGATTCAGCTATCAACACCTCAGATGTATAGTTCTCATCTCCACGAGTACGTCTCGAGAATCATGAGAATTCGACTCCGAGTGGTTGAGATATCGACCGAATACCCGCAAAATAAAAGAGGATTAGATATATAAATCTAAAAATATTTAGGGGCAACTGGTAATTTCCTAGGGGCTCAAAATAATTATTTGTTCATCAGAGGGTGAAGAAAATTTTTATCTTTATTAAGTGGATTGGGCTGGGTCCATAACGGGTTAGGTTTCAGTTTGATTTTTGAAACCGGTTATGAGTTTCTTAACCCATTAGCAACAACACACCACCAGCTGCCTTTCCCCCTCACGCGTCACCTTGGTTGCCGCCGGCCTGGCACGTCGTCGCCTGGCGCCGCTAGTCATAAACAAAGGGGGAGGAGATAAAGAGGGAGTGCAAAAGAGATAGATCAGAGGCTGTCTTGCACTCCCATGCCACAGCCAGCGCCTCCCTGCGCCGCGACCACCTCGCCGCCGCTCCTCTTGGCTGCCCGGCCATCGAGGGAAGGTGAGAGAATGAGAGGAAGAAGATGAAGATGAGAGAGAGAGAGAGAGTAGTCTATGAAATGAGAATACTGTCGCTTTTTTTTTTCTCTCTTTAATTATTTAGTAAACACTTCTCTCCCTCAAGCCGCACGTCCAACACAATTTCCCACCCCCTCTTCATTCACCACCTCATCCTTCCACTTTAACTTGTATCATAAAATATGTATATACATGTATATATCAAGGTATTTATGTATGTATACATACATTTGTATATACATAAATACCCCTTATGTAACACAATTAATGATGTATTCTCATGTCACCAAGATTTAAAATTTATGCACATCAATTCTCACTTAATCACATCAAAATTTTAATCTCATGGATTATTGAGTCCATTATCACAGCATTAATCAAAAATTGAAATTGTGATACTAATTACCGTGTATTATCTCATTAATTGAAATTTAAAGTATTAACTAGGGTTTTAAAAATCCGAGTGTTACAAGAGAGGAGGTGCAGCGGCGGTTTGCAAGGAAGAGGAGGCGCATGCGGGTGGTGCAGAGGCGCGACAGTGAGGTCGGTGTGAGGAGAGGATGAGGAGGCAATAGGGTGTTTGTCGGCTGCAATTAGGGAAGGAGGAGGAGAGAAAGGAAGAGGTGGGGGACATCTAGGATTTGATCAAGGATAGGTTAGGGCTAGAATCTGGTTTCTTTTTTTTAATCCGCAAGAAAAGATCTAGGTTTTTTTGTAAAATGGATATGGAAAAAAAGTTGAAGGAGCTTGAAAACCTAAAGCTCTCATACCAAAATGATGTAAAATATTGGGATCACAATCGCCTTCAATCCAAATAAAAGAGGAAAAACTAGGGTTTGAGAAGACGAACAAAGAGGTACGAAAGTTGAAAAAGAACCTGATAAAATTTAGGCTTCACACTCCTTACACTAACCTCAAGATCATAAGAACTCAACTCTCAAGAAATTAGCTGAAAATTTTCAGATTTATTTTATTTATTCATTGATTTCGTTGGAGAGGTCTTGAGGTCTATTTATAGGCTTTACAAATCGTCTATGTGGTACTAAATTTCAAAAGAAAAGAAAACAATTAAATCAAAATAAAATAAAGCAAAATACATAACAATAAACTAGAACTAATGGACACGCTGTCTTGACTTGCTCAAACGGTGTGATGCCCTCATCAAGTTGCATATATGGTTTAATCATTGTTTCAAGGTGAAGCGTTTATCAACTATATCTTGATCAATAACCAATAACATTTGAATTGAGTTCTCCTATTAGAGTTTGCATGAAAGTTACTTTTCATTTCCTTGGCCTACGTTTTTGATTTATTATAGGCGCTCCAGGAAAATGAAACTGTAGTGATATTTTTGCTAAGTTTGAAGTTCAGGTGTGTCTTTGCCCATTTCCTTCTCCTCTGAGGAGCTTATTTTATTGTTTTCCTTCTAGTTACCAGTTTTTATTTTAGCTTCATTCTTCTGGTTCATGTGTATGATGCAACTGGAAAATCCACCTTATCAGGGGGATTTGTTTGATTAATGCTTAGTGTTTCTTAGCTTGCTGATACATCACCATATAAGATATTTTTGGCACAAACTGTTTGAATTTTATGGGAGCCTCTATATTAAATATTTTCATTTGAATTACTACTGAGTCCATAATATTCCTGATGTACATTCTCTTGTTATATTGTTGATATTAAAATTGACGATAGATTAAAGTTAGGAGAAGATTTAGTAGACCTAACTAGAATTAAACTAGATACATGAAACCGGATGCCAGTAATGTATGAAGAACAAATGCCGTGTGCTTTTGTTTATTTGGGCCTCCTATTCAGGATCTTTTGGAAGCAGGCAAGGTACATCTGCTGTTATGGTAAAATGTGAAAGAACAACTCAAGAATTAGTACGAAGTTGGCAGTTAGTATTTGAATAAATCTTTCATAAAGAAAGAGCAACTGAGGTTAGTGCCCTGTATTTCAGAAGATGGGAAAAGACTGAATATTTCATTGGGTGAAAATGTGGAAGATTTGAGCATGTCAGAGACAATATGTAGATGTGGTCCTAATAAGAGCTAGTAGCAGTTGATGAATAAACCTGCCATCAATGTATGTGATGGCTGATGAGGCTTGCTGAGTGTATTTTTGGTTAGGGCCGTTGTAATTTTCACATATGTTGCTTTTGGGTCTATTGAGAATGATATCATATTATCATCTCCTCTTGGTGCAATCTCATATAGCAGTTGCATCAATTTTATTGGACTGGATCCAAAGAGATTTTGGCATCAGAATTTCCTCAGCCTCGCAAGTTTTCAAGGAGCCCCCCCCCCCCCCCCCACCCCCCCCCCCCCCCCCCCCCCCCCCCCCCCCCCCCCCCCCCCCCCGAGCATCCACAACCACAAAACTATGAAAGGTTCTTAATTGTCCATGGAATTTGAAAACCTATTATAAAAAAGGGGTAGTAACTGTCAACCAAAGTCTTAGTTGGTAGGAACAAGACAGGTTGGCTGATAAAAAGTATTCAAACCTTGCTTTTTGACAAGTTGAGTGCCGCTCTTTGCTTATCATTGTCTAGTTAAATGAACTTTGTGCATACTTTGTTTGCGATAATGTGATGTTTGGGAGAACCTCACACTTAGTGTCTAGTTCATTTAATAAGAAATGATAGAGCTGAAAACCAACATTTCTGCTTGTTTGTCAGCTCCATGTCATTTGTTCATTTGTCCACTAGCAATGAGGTCTCTGCCTTTGCCTGTGGGACAGGGTAGTGTTGAAAAGAACAGGGCAATCCTCTGTCCTGGACAACAACTGGTTTCTCTTATGAGTCTCAGGGTTTTACCATGACTTGGGTCCTTATTGACCCCCTACAGAAAGACCAATGATTGTATAAAGATCTAAGATATTGACAGACGTCTTTGCTTTTATGGTAAACTGTGTAAACCATTCTGTGCTAGAATGATTTTTTTGGGTAAACTTTCCTGTTCTATTGGTTTTGTGAGAGACCATCTCTATTCTATATTAGATTCAGTATAAAGAGATATACTTGTGTAGATTCAGAAGGATTTGAGCCTGAATTCTTCTCACTCAAATACCAACATCAGACATTCAAATACAAGATCCACTCCGTTAAAGTTGATCTATATTATTTAAAGTAACTAAAAATCAAAATTAAGTGTTTTGAATACTTTTTACCCATCTATCAAGCGCGCGTAAAATAGAAGGCCGAAAGTACTTGAGTTTGTTAGATTTATGTCTTTAGACATATAAATTCTCGATCTGGTCATTTGATCATGACTTAAACATTTAAAAACCCCTACAAACCAATTTTTGTTAGGTTTCAAATGTTATACACCGTTAAGCTAACCAACTCACTATTTAGGCTGTTTGTTTTTCTCCTACTTTATGCATGGGCAAAACGTATTTAAAATACTTGATTTTTGATTTGAAATAATATAAATCAACTTCAACAGAATGAATCTTGTCTTCAGAATGAATCCTGTATTCGGATAATGTATGATTGTATTTGAGGGGAAAGGATTCGGGCTCAAATCCTTTCGGAGCTATACAAGTCTATCTCTAGTACAAATTCCTCGAGTTCCATTAGATTTAACTTCTGAACTAATATCAAATCAAGGGTAGGGACAAAGAGGTACTTGAAGAATCTAATAAAGTTTCTGGAAAAAAAAAAAACTTAATATAATACGGGAGATCTTTCTACGATTTGCCCCGTGTTTTTGTTTGAAAAACTGCCGGGAGAATGAGCTGTGATTCTTGGAAGTAGGAAGATTCATATTGGTGTTTTAAGCAGAGGATCATCAGATGGTTCATGTGTCTTTGAGGTTTGAGTAATTGATTCTCTGCAAGGAGAAGTTCCATTAAGAACACAAAACTCTATGAATGGGTAGGAAATATGTTTGGATGATGATATTTTATAGTCCTAGTATATGGACTTTATAGTGGTAGTTCACCAATAATCAATGAACAGGCGACTGAGTTGAGTTCTCAATAGAAAATGGCTGCTGGGGCTCATTCCTACCGACCAACCTATCATATGTTAGACATCTGTTTGGATCTTAATCTTCGTATTAAATTATATGGTAGCAGAGATTAAATATACAGTTTAATCATTTCTAACCGAAGCCACTCAGCAACCTTTGTATCCAAGTAAACTATTTGTTTTTAAGGTTTTGATGTTTATTAGCTACTGGTTCCCCATATCGCGGCTTTCTTGAATGCTACACTCCGACTCTCTCTTCTCCATTTCCAAACCTCACCATATTAAAATCCACTTCTGTTCTGCATTTCTTTTTCCTTTGACGAGGAGTCACTCTTGGACTGAAGTAATATGCCCGTAGAAAGAGTTAACTTTTGACTGTAATTTGAAAATAATAGAAACTTGAATTCTTGATAGAGTGATGAATGAGCGCCACATCCTGAGTCATTTTCTGAAACTGGCGAGGATGAGCATCCATGAATTGGGAAAAAAAGAATCTTCTTTCGAGGCGGTGGGTTCTGATGTGCAGATTCGCGACGTCTGTTTCTTCAACCATCAAATAAAACGAATAAAAATAGTGGGTCCATTTTGAAAGATATAAGAGCATTTAAGCACAAAATAATTAAACGCTGTTTTACAGAAAAAGGGAGCTGTCGTAAGTTGGAGGTTGATGATGGTGGTGCAAATTCTCACCGTCCATGAAAGCTACTTGTTTGACCGCTAATAAACGTGGTGGCTTTAAATGTTATGCATTTCTTTAAGGTTTAGGGAAATAAAAAGCACAATTAAACGAGAGATTATACTCCTTCCTTTTTTAGAGAGAGCTCAGTGAACCGACATGTTCATATGGGACTGCTCACTAAAGCGCAGCTAGAATCATTAGCGCGAACATTAGTACATCTTCTCCTCTGCTGCTGCTGCTTCTTCTTGATCTTATAATTATCGAACAATGTCGTGTATGGAGATCTCCACAAGTCCTGGGCACTTGATCCAATGTCATGTGTACAATGTTTGTTTAAATCATCAGTAAACCAGTAGCGTAACGCATTAAAAAGTTCTAAACCTTGACAAAATGTGAAGCATGAGTCCTTTTTGATTAATGCCATGTTTGGTATGAAACCCCTGTAACTATAACGTTAGGGATAGGTTTTGTTCCTGCCAAACTAGCACATATTACTAGCCATGGGCTTGTTGAGACTGTTAACTTCACTCACCTAAAGCTTATCCACATCTTAGGCCTTCTTCCCTCTTTTGTTTTGTTTCAGTTGGAATATCAAACTCTGCAACTAAAAAGAAATTTCAGAAGCAGTGGCTTCTCCTTCTGTATCTTGTTCATCTACGGTCGAAATCGTGCCACATCATTATGATCTGTAGATTCAGGGTCTGAGAATACTGTTTATTATTATTCATTAATCTTGTTTTATTGACTCTTCATGTGGGTGTCGTCTTAGTCTTTAAGATCATTGAAAATGTGTGTTGTGATGAACGCAAGAGAAATTAAAAATCTAAGAGAGATAAAGAAACAATAAGGCTGTGGCCTGATGTGGACCCGACAACATGTAAATGTTGTTGGCTGGCCAAATTGAAGTGATGAGGGATGCGTGAGTGAGTTCTTGGTCTTTTTGCTTTGCTGTGTGGAAGAAAATGAAGGGATTGTGCCCACATATTTTAATGGAAGAATTCTATGCTCCCCTCTCCTCTCCATCACCATCAACACAAAGCATTGCATTGATTAACTTTCACACTCACCCACCTTCTCTCCCCTTCAGTCAACCAACCATCAACTCTCCTCCACCCATCTCTCACTCACTCTCTTTGAACTAACAAGAAGAGGGGGGGGAAAAAAAGGGTAAGAAAAGAAAAGGCCAAAGCCAAAGCCAAAGCCAAAGCAAAATCAGAAAAGCAAAGAAAACCAACCCCACCACCACTCTCTTCCTCACTTTGCTTTGCATTCAGCACTTTGGTTCCTTCTCCACTCTTCCTTCAAAACCCTAACTCTTTAATCACAATCACCATTCCATGCTTCTTTAGTTCTTTTTCACAGTCCCCATCATTTGCCCCAGAACTCTAAAGATCCTCCCCCAAATGGTACTGCCACTCATTCATCCTGACACATAAAATCTGTACCGCTTCTTCTTTCCTCCTACTCCTCTGAGCATCATCCATGGCTTCTCGTGAGAGCACCCATCAGCAGCAAACATGGGTGCCCTATGAATCAGCCAAGGACTGCTCTCAGGGCTTCTGCAGCATCTACTGCCCGCAGTGGTGCTACGTCATCTTTCCTCCTCCCCCCCCTTTCTCCTTCGTTGGCGAAGACGACGACTCCTCCGGCGGCACCACCTTCTCCCCTCTTGTCATCGCCATCATCGGCATCCTTGCCAGTGCCTTCCTCCTCGTCACGTACTACACCATCATCTCCAAGTACTGTGGTGCTTCCGCCGCCGCAGGCGAGGCCGCGGCTCCAATCCCCTCGGCCCCGGTGATCCTACCGTCGACGATGATGACGGCAGCGGCGGGAATCAGTCTTACCGCCACGAGTCATGGCATGTCTCGCCGTCGAACGGGCTCGACGAGGCACTGATCAATAAGATTTCGGTGTACAAGTACAGAAGAGGTGAGGGTTTTATTGATGGCACTGACTGCTCGGTTTGCCTCAGTGAGTTCCGGAGGATGATAGCCTGAGATTGCTCCCAAAGTGCAGCCATGCTTTCCACCTGCAGTGCATTGATACTTGGCTGAGGTCTCACTCGAATTGCCCTCTTTGTCGTGCGATATCGTGTCGGTGAATCCTGCGCC
>JAVJIF010006907.1:0-103976 GCA_038442645.1 Agave tequilana
GTTTTGATGATGATTAACTCATGTAGTTATGTGTACTAATAATCTTGTGATTTTAGTTTCAGATCTTTAATCAAGATATTAGTTGGTGAAAGCTTCCACACATCTTTCACATGTTGATTCAAGAGCCCGAGCGTCAAAGATCATATATAGCACTTGCTCGGTGAATCAAGGAGCTTTGGATCAAGCCGACTTGGAGATTGCGCTCTACAAGAAGACTTGGAGATTGCGCTCTACAAGAAGACTTAGGTATCCATAGTTTTAGTTTTGAGTTTAGATCCCAAATTGTAAAGATTAGAATAGTATGATAAGCTCAAGTTCACAACACACACGTCTCATGTTTTGATTATTGGTTTTTGGTTTTCGGTTTTAGGTTTAACCGATTTTGGTTTGCATGAATAGATATTATATCAAAACAAGTTTACATGGTTTAATGTATATTAGATTTGTTCTATATACATGCATGCTTCATCTCTTAGACAAACTTACTTTGATATACCTATTTCATGAGTTTTATGTTTTGGTATTACAACAAAACATATTTTTGGACTTAATGACAAAAATCATGATATATATGTTTCTTGTATATTGAATTTCTATTCATATACAATATGCTTCAAAGTGTTTAAATATCATATTTTTGTATCATGGATGAGTTTTAGACAATGTGTATTTTCTATTCAAAATACAAGGTTTTAGAAAATACGGTTTTTGGTTTTGGCAAAATTTCTATGACACAAAAATAGTCAAATATGTTTGAAATTTGTGTTAGGATTTTAACACAAGTTTGTATTTCAATATAAAATGATAAAACTATTTTTGTGGAATTTTAGAGATTTTGTGGGTTTTATTATAATATTTTTTCCCAAGATTTCAGACCTGTTTTGTCTGCCAGGCTTTTCCGGTCGACTGGTACGGTCGACCGCAACAAAGAAGCCAGTCGACCGTTCCGGTCGACTGACGTGCACAGATACGTGCACGCAGGCTGACACTGCATCCGGTCGACCGAAGCGGTCGACCGACTGAGAGCTGTTTGCTCTCAGGTATTTTCGGTCGACCGAGGCGGTCGACCGGTAGCCACAACGGTTCAGAATTTGACCGTTGGGCGGTCGACCGGGCCGGTCGACCGGCAGGGTAAAACTGACAAATATTCTGTAAACGGCTAGTTTTCTAAATTGCCTATAAATACCCCATTTGAGAGAGTTTTTCTCTAAGAATTTTTGGGCTAAAATTTTCTATCTCTCTGGTGTTTTTGCTGCAAGAAAAAAATAGGTTTTTGGATTCAAAGTGAACAATCTTTTTGTGTTTTGATTAGGGTTTGAAAAACCAAAGAAAAGGGATTTTGGGAAAAGCTTTTGTTTGAACTTCTATATCTTGATTTCATTTGTTTCCCAAAGGTTTTTCTTTGAGTTGCTGGTTTCATATCCTTGGTTTTCTCCACACTTGAGCTAAAAACTACTATCTATATCTATAGGATATTTGTGTGGGAAAAGAAGTTGTTTGTGGTTGTTGTTGTGACCACCAAGTTGTAACCCAATCTTTTCTTAGCTTTGTGCTTTGGGTTGTATCCCTCTAGTTTAGAGGTGATCCTTGTA
This sequence comes from Agave tequilana, assembly GCA_038442645.1. Lineage (NCBI taxonomy): Eukaryota > Viridiplantae > Streptophyta > Magnoliopsida > Asparagales > Asparagaceae > Agave > Agave tequilana. The sequence continues at coordinate 1,593 of JAVJIF010006907.1, forward strand.
TTGGTTGGTGATTGGGAGTTTGTTGTATTGGTTTGAAAATTTTCCTTAAGAAGGAGGTTGTGATTGTTGGAGTTTGCTTCAGGGAGGAGGTTGTAAAGAGAGGAGTGTTGGGTACTCCTTGTGAAGGGTCCTAGGTGGATGAGCTAGTGGAACTCCTTCGTGTGACGAAGGCGGGGATGTAGAGCTGGGTGCTCGAATCTCGATAACATATCTTTGTGTTTGCGCTTGTTCCATTGGCTCTCTCTCTACTCTCTCTTTACTTTGTGCCTTGCATTTATTTACATTGCTCATTCATATTTGCTTGGCTTGGTTGTGTGCATCACTTGTTGATAGCACTTGAGTGTAATTTGCATTAAGTTTTTAAATTCCGCATTTAGTTAATAGATTAGCATTGTCACCTATTCACCCCCCCCTCTAGGTGACTTTTCAATTGGTATCAGAGCTAGTGCTCCTGATATTTAGGTTTAACCACCTAGGAGTGATCTTGGTTTGCTAATCTTCATTTGCATTTTCATTTGCACACATATAGTTGCACTAATGGCTAGCCCTCCCATGTTTGACCATTTTAGACTTAATGATTGGAAGGCTAATATGACTAAACATTTAAAAGACCTAGGACATCTAGTTTATCAAGCCATTACCATAGAATCCTCCCAAATAGTAGCAAGCATAAGAAGGCCAATGCATTAGCACTTAGAGCACTTAAAGCATCTCTCAATGAATTTCTTTTACCCATTTTGATCACTATGATTCGGCTTTTGCAGTTTGGAGCATCTTGACGTCTCCCGAGCTTCCAAGGATACTTAACAAGATGAGGAGATCTAAAAGAGAAAAGTCCGGAGAGCAATGCCTCATGGTCCAAGGGAAGAACTCCCTTGAGGTACAATCGGATTCTCATATTGATGATAGCTCTAGTTCCTATTGCCATGGTTGTTTTGAAGTTCAAACTTTAAATATGGAACTTGCTCAAAAGCTTGAAAATTTGTTGGAAAAACATGATTTGTTGAAAGAGGATAATCTTGTGTTGAAAAATGAATTAAAGGATTTATGCTCTAACTTTGAATTGGTTTTGCAAGAGAAGGAAGAGATTGCAAGTGAATGTGACTCACTTAAATCTCAACTTGAACTTGCTTTAAAGGAAAATGAATTTTGAAAAACAAAAATGATTGTGATGATGTTGTAAAGCAAAATGAGATTTTATCTTCTAAATTGGATCTTGTTTTTAAAGAAAACCTCACTTTGAAAAATGATATTGATTCAATTACTAAAGAATTGGATTTGGTTTTGAAGAAAAATGAATCTTTGAAAATGATATTGATTCCCATGTGTGCCATGCTAGTATAGCATCTTCTTCTTCTTGCACACCTATTGCATGCTCCACTTTGTCTTCTTCTATTGAACATGATATAATGCTTTGAAGAAAAATTGTTGAATGTTTGGGCTCCACTTTGAGCCAATGCACATTGAATCATTCACGTTTGGAAACCTTGGTTCGCAAGAAACAAGGTCCATCTTTGCATGCACACCCTACACGGCATACACATGCTTTTCATGATCACCATCATCATATGTATGCTCACGTGTACACATGTACACATTGTGGTCGAAAAGGCCACCTTGCTAGATTTTGTTATGATCGCATTTATCATGAAAATTTAGCAACTAATTATGTTTGGGTTAGAAAAGATACTAACCCCCGTGGACCCACAAAGAAATGGGTACCAAAAACCACCTCTTTGACTTTTGATGTAGGTGGGAGCTCTCGCGTCACGTGAGGGTATTGGTGCCTTGAGGTGGATGCATTCTAAGCTAAAAGGAGAACCATTTGGATGCTTCACTCTCAAGGAGATTTGGTGGGAGGACCACCGTATTTTGGAGAACTAGAGGTGCAACTTCATTGGTTTTGGTATCATCTCTAACTCCTAATTTTTTATTTGCATACTTTCCATGTTCATCTTTTATAGCATATCATGTTTTGTTGTTCATTATGCTTGTGCCTTGTTCATTAGATTAATGTTATACATGTTTAGTTCCTTGAGCACCCATGTTTCATATGGATCTATATTTAGTGTTCTCATTGTTTATACTAACATGTATGCCTTAGATCTATTGCACATGCATATGCATAATGATCATTTGGATGTTTACGATTCTATGATTTTTTAATAATTCATGTGTTGTTTAGAATGTTTATTGCCATGATTAGTAGAACATGTGGATTTGAATTATGATCAATTTTTGTCTATCATGACTTGTTTTATGCTTTATGATTTGAATATATGCTTAGATGTTAGTTTTCATGAAAACTAGGAGTTATACTTGTACATAGAATGGGCCACAATTAAACCTTTATATATGTTTGTGCTTGGATGCCTATTTGTACTCATTAGATGTGCTAGTATAGTCTAGTTTTGATGATTCATGCATTCAAACATGTATTCCTCATTTTTGATATGTTTTATGATCATGTGTTTTCTATGATAAAGTGTTTTCACTTCATGTATATGTCTATTTTGCCAAACCTTAAGATATACATGTATGCCCCTTGAGTCATTTGCTTTTCATGCAAATCTATATTTGGACTCAATTGTGTTTAGGGATATGTATGTATACTTTTGTTTTGTTTAAATATACATATACCTTGAAGTATAAATTGACTTTTAATGAAGAGTTTAGACTTTCATGTTTTTAGGAGATTTCCTTTAATAATGAAAATTTAGTTTTCATATGTTTATATTTTAAAGGAATTTCAATTGAGCTTGATTGTCCATTTTCATGATGATATGTTTACACACAACTCACCCTATTTAATGTTTTCTCATGATTTAGTTTTCATGAGTACAATTTGTGCTATCTAGATTTTGAGTGTTTTAGTGCCATGTGAGTTACATGTGTTCATGAAAAACATTTTTGTTATTCCTTACTCGAAGGATTTCGTACTAGTTTACCCTCCATTTAACTAGTTGCGATATTCTTCATTTTGGTAGAGATTTTCAAACATACTATAATTTCAAATCTATTTTGAAAACCCCTACCATAAAGGGTGGTTGGATGGGAGATCATGCTCATGTATGCTTTATAGTGAAAATCATAGTAAACTTGAACATGAAATGGGTGGTAGGAATATGAGATATACACTTGATTTTATTGTTGTTTCAATTGGTATCATTGAATTCTATCAATTGGTATCAATCTTGACATTTCTTGTATACTCATATATTTGTGTGTATGAATGATTTCATTTCAAAGTATATCAATTCCTATTGGTATCTACTTATCATACATATATATGTTTTAGTTGTGCTTACTATATCCCTATATCTTTAAGCACAAATCTTGTTTATTATGCTAAGCTTGAGCTTTAACATTATTTCAATTGACTTAGTTTTCAATTGGTATCAAGATGCATTTGTTCACTCAAATTGGTATCAATGTTTTTTTTAATTGGTATCATGTGTTTTATTTTCAATATGTTTTAATTTCAATTGGGATCATATTTGTTTTCAATGCCCCTCTTACTTTCAATTGGTAATTGGTAGGCATTTCTTAAATGTTTTTATGATCACTTTCTTTTGATATCATAATGCACTTCTTTGACACATTTTTTTAATTGGTATCATTTTTGGTTTCACCCCTTGAAGTAGTTTGTTTATTCTTTGTTTCATATATTTAGGGGGAGAAGAATTCATATCTATTTTGTTTTTACCCCTTTGTTGATGATTGACAAAAAGGGGGAGAAGATTTATTGGAGTTGATATGCATGAGTTTCAGTTTTATGTTCATTTCATCTCCATTGGTATTGGTATCAAGAGCATTATGATGATGATTAACTCATGTAGTTATGTGTACTAATAATCTTGTGATTTTAGTTTCAGATCTTTAATCAAGATATTAGTTGGTGAAAGCTTCCACACATCTTTCACATGTTGATTCAAGAGCCCGAGCGTCAAAGATCATATATAGCACTTGCTCGGTGAATCAAGGAGCTTTGGATCAAGCCGACTGGAGATTGCGCTCTACAAGAAGACTTAGGTATCCATAGTTTTAGTTTTGAGTTTAGATCCCAAATTGTAAAGATTAGAATAGTATGATAAGCTCAAGTTCACAACACACACGTCTCATGTTTTGATTATTGGTTTTTGGTTTTTCGATTTTAGGTTTAACCGATTTTGGTTTGCATGAATAGATATTATATCAAAACAAGTTTACATGATTTAATGTATATTAGATTTGTTCTATATACATGCATGCTTCATCTCTTAGACAAACTTACTTTGATATACCTATTTCATGAGTTTTATGTTTTGATATTTACAACAAAACATATTTTTGGACTTAATGACAAAAATCATGATATATATATGTTTCTTGTATATTGAATTTCTATTCATATACAATATGCTTCAAAGTGTTTAAATATCATATTTTTGTATCATGGATGAGTTTTAGACAATGTGTATTTTCTATTCAAAATACAAGGTTTTAGAAAATACGGTTTTTGGTTTTGGCAAAATTTCTATGACACAAAAATAGTCAAATATGTTTGAAATTTGTGTTAGGATTTTTAACACAAGTTTGTATTTCAATATAAAATGATAAAACTATTTTTGTGGAATTTTAGAGATTTTGTGGGTTTTATTATAATATTTTTTCCCAAGATTTCAGACCTGTTTTTGTCTGCCAGGCTTTTCCGGTCGACTGGTACGGTCGACCGCAACAAAGAAGCCAGTCGACCGTTCCGGTCGACTGACGTGCACGCAGGCTGACACTGCATCCGGTCGACCGAAGCGGTCGACCGACTGAGAGCTGTTTGCTCTCAGGTATTTTCGGTCGACCGAGGCGGTCGACCGGTAGCCACAACGGTTCAGAATTTGACCGTTGGGCGGTCGACCGGGCCGGTCGACCGGCAGGGTAAAACTGGCAAATATTCTGTAAACGGCTAGTTTTTTAAATTGCCTATAAATACCCATTTGAGAGAGTTTTTCTCTAAGAATTTTTGGGCTAAAATTTTCTATCTCTCTGGTGTTTTTGCTGCAAGAAAAAAATAGGTTTTTGGATTCAAAGTGAACAATCTTTTGTGTTTTGATTAGGGTTTGAAAAACCAAAGAAAAGGGATTTTGGGAAAAGCTTTTGTTTGAACTTCTATATCTTGATTTCATTTGTTTCCCAAAGGTTTTTCTTTGAGTTGCTGGTTTCATATCCCTTGGTTTTCTCCACACTTGAGCTAAAAACTACTATCTATATCTATAGGATATTTGTGTGGGAAAAGAAGTTGTTTGTGGTTGTTGTTGTGACCACCAAGTTGTAACCCAATCTTTTCTTAGCTTTGTGCTTTGGGTTGTATCCCTCTAGTTGAGAGGTGATCCTTGTATTGGTTGGTGATTGGGAGTTTGTTGTATTGGTTTGAAAATTTGCCTCAAGAAGGAGGTTGTGATTGTTGGAGTTTGCTTCAGGGTGGAGGTTGTAAAGAGAGGAGTGTTGGGTACTCCTTGTGAAGGGTCCTAGGTGGATGAGCTAGTGGAACTCCTTCGTGTGACGAAGGCGGGGATGTAGAGCTGGGTGCTCGAACCTCGATAACATATCTTTGTGTTTGCGCTTGTTCCATTGGCTCTCTCTCTACTCTCTCTTTACTTTGTGCCTTGCATTTATTTACATTGCTCATTCATATTTGCTTGGCTTGGTTGTGTGCATCACTTGTTGATAGCACTTGAGTGTAATTTTCATTAAGTTTTTAAATTCCGCATTTAGTTAATAGATTAGCATTGTCACCTATTCACCCCCCCTCTAGGTGACTTTTCAGACGCGGCAACCTTTCGGGAGCTTATGACTGACGCAGCATTCACAACGGATGCTCGTGCTCCGATGAAGAAGCCTGCTTTCTTCTTTGGAGACCATATTAGCGAGGGCGGCTATTCTCTGCATGACGGAGATTATAAATGGCTCCGTCAGATAGGGGATAGAAGGTTCTTTCTTCCAAACATGGAGAGGATGTACCCACTGTCTTATCTCCAGCACATGTCTGTCCCTCGAAAACTGACATGGGAGCTTTCCCGACCTGTCCCTGATATTACTCTCGGCAACCTAGGCTCCAAGAAGGTATATCATGCTGGTCATGATAAGGAGGCTCTCGGCCTGTTTCCCGGGTTGTTGAGGACCGATCACCCAGTAGGAGAAACTCCTAAAATCAGCACCACCTTCCTCATTGCATTCATGAAAGTGGGGGGTGATTTTCTGGTCGACTTCCGTGCGCCCGAGTGGATCCATTCCACTGAGAAGTATTGGTGGGGTAAGATGGTGAGCTTCGTCCTTGCCGATCTTGGAGGCTCGTTGGAGCATGTGGAATTGTACCAGGCGGTCAGGGCCGTGCAGTACGGTATTCCACCAAGTTCTCAAAACTTCTTTGGGATCCTGGAGCGTTACAATCCTCTGACGGGGACATTCTTCACTCTGGTCGGAGAGATGGGTCTTGCCCTGCACGAGTTGTACGAAGTCTCGGGGCTGGTAATGGGGGACTCTCCCTATGAGGAATATGTCCCGACCACTGAGGAGCTTCACCTTATGAAGAAAGAGTCTCCTCAGGTGTACGATACTTATTGGGAGGTGTTATGTCACTTCCACATTTGCGGCCAGATAACCTCTTGGAGGGCGAGGGGAGTCAAGCAGCTGTCTTGGGCAAGCTACTTGTTTAATGGCGTCAATCAGAAAGACCATCCAGTGACCCGACTGGCTCCCAGCTCCGACGAGGAGATTGCCGATAGGATTCAGGCTTCCGTAGACTCCTACATACGGAGTCGAACGAGGATACCTTCGAACACGACACGGTTTTCGAAAGTTTCCATCATCAGGCCCGGACCCCTATCTCCAATCGAGCACTGCTGGCGGGCTTCTTAATGTTGTGGGTGAAGCGCTGTGTGGTGCCAACACTGCCACATGAAGTGATTGTTGCCGACGTAGTGTACCAGGCGGTGCTCTTGGCTTATGGTAGGCCCATAGCCCTCCTCCTGGCCATGGCGGCCGGTATTCAAAGTGGGTTGCGGGCCTTAACTCAGAGTCTGTGCAGGGTAGAGAAGGTTGTCGACTCCCAGGGTGAGCCGATTGTTGACTCAGAGGGGAGGCCGACGGTAAAACGTCCTAACCCTCGGGTTGAACTTCCCTACACGTACCTAATGGCTTGGTACATTATGCACTGTCCCTCCTGATGACGCCGGTGTCTTGGAGTGAGGGGTTTACCCCCTTCGTACAGCAGTTGGAGGGTTCAAGCTGGTGTAATACTTATATGTATTTCATTCGGAGGTGCATTCTAACTGCTTCGAACTACCAGCTCAATCGCTGCTTCCCCGAGATTGATGGTGCATCTTTCGGGGATAAACTTGCTGACTTCGCGGGCCCAGATAACTTCACGAGGCTGTCATCGGGAGCTTTCTGGTGGTTGGTCAACATTCGGCCTGGGTATGTGCTTTTCCGACAAGGGAATTCGTGCACGATCGAGCCGTACATGCTGAATCGCTTCGCCCGACAGTTCGTCTATGATCAATTGTATGTCGGTAACCCCAATGCTCGACTCGCCTTCAGTGGGAACTTGTTTGAAGGTGCTCGGGCTTGGTATTACAGTGTGGCCGGAGGGACGGAAATGCTTTTTCGTCTGCCCCCCAAGGAACCGAAAGGCTGTACAAGCCTTTGCTTCTGTACCTGGTACTTCCAGGCCAACCAAACGCCTGACTTTGCTCCGGAGTACTCATGCATCGAGAGCATCAATGCATCTTACGAAGCAAAGTTGGGGTCCAACAAATGCTCACGAGGCGTTGAGGAGTATCGGAAGGCTCTGAAGGAGATCAGAAGGGTATCAAGGGAGGAGCCGCGAGTGGCAAAGGGTCGACAGGTGGTGCGTAAGCGTCCTCAAGGCTCTACTTCCACTGTTGAGCCTACCCCCAAGAAGGTCCGGAGAGACTTGGCGGCCGCAGTTTCTCCGTCCGAAGACATTCCTTCTGGTGTTGAGGAACAGAGGGAAGAAACGGAAGATGAGGATGACGCCTCCTTAGTCCGTACCCGTGGGTTGCGCAGCAGGGGCCCCAGGATTTTAGAGGAAGGGGAGTTTGCTGACAAACCCACCGCCGCTGACGAGGCTGAGTAGCGTGAAGTCGACATAATGAGCGGAGGTGATGTTGAGATTCCAGGTGTCTCGACTCAGCCTGGGTCTTCCTCAGCTCATGAGAGGAGGGATGAGGCACAACAGCCTGGGTCCCCTAGTGTATTAATCCCCAGTCCTCGGGTAGTTGACCCCAGCCCTACCACTAGGGTATTTGGTGGCAAGGCCCCGGTTGCCGAGGCTTCTCGCGTTGCACTATCGTCTTCTTCATCTGAAGAAGAAGGGTATGATTCAGGCGATGAGGTCGACTTTGGCGATGAACCCGCTCCTCCTGATCCGTGTAAATTCTCACATATCTCGGAGGAGGAAATATATGGGTGTGAGCCGGTGACAGCGTCACCACCAGCGGTAGTCATTCCTGCTAAAGCTGCTGAAGGTACTCTTTTCGCCTAAGTTATCCTTTTAACTAGGAAAAGGATTTTGACATTTTCTTTTTCATTTGGCTTCATATCGCAGGGTTGGTCGCGGTTAGCAAGGCCGCCACTTCCTCCCAGATTGAGGAGATGATACAGGAGCTGGCCCAGCAGGAGAGAGAGTTGAGGCTCCTATTACTGGGATGTCTCAAGAGAAGGCCACCGTCGAAGTCAAGGAAACCTCCACCCTGCAGGATTCGCCTAAGAACTCGCCATCTTTGGGCCCTCAGCCAGGTAAGAAAATATTGATATTTTGAATATTTTCCTTTTACTGTCGTAGCTGACATTCTGGTAATTTGCAGAGGGTACCGAGGAAGCTCAGGTAGAAGATTTGGCGGTCAGTGTTTACCCGGAAGGCCGCACAGCTCGAACCTCGGCTAAGGATCCTGAAGAGGTAGGGCTTGCTGTTACTTCATCCGCCGTGGAGGTTTCTACAGATGCAGTAGCCCTAGAAGCGCCAGGGGTTACCCTTGCTTCTGCCGCACCTGTCATTAGCCCGACTCCTGTACCGGAAGAATCGGTTTACATCCCTCGCCCCGTGATGGAAAGGGGATCGGGGAGCACTTCAGCGGAATTCTTCCCAGGCGGTGATACCATGGGGGAGCTGGCGCGCCAAGTGGTGCAGCAGTTCTTTGCCTCCATGCGATCATGTATTGATCTCATCCTATCCAGGAATAGCTCCTTCGAATTCGCCCGGATGTTTCTCGGAAATCTGGTTGAGAACATCAATTTAGCCGGAGGCCCTTCACAAGCCAAGGCATGTTTGCTGCTGGTGGAGCAGTTGGGACATAACTTGAGAGAGCTTCAATCCCTGGAGAATGCTGGCTCATTTCACGAGGCCCAGGAAACTCTGACCAGGCTCCTTGCTGCTCAAGAGTAAAAGCGAAGGGAGATGGAAGAAAGGATAACTAAAAGGACCCGTCTTCTCCAATGTTTCCAGGCTGATCATCGAAAGCTAACTGGCGAGTCAAAGGAGTCTGAGATGGTCATGCAGGCTGCGAAGCAGGTTATCCTCGATGCTGGAGCTACCATAGCCAGAGCTGAGGCCTTGATTGCTGTCAATGAACAGAAGTTGGCCAATTCCGAAAAGAGGCTAGCGGAATTAGAGGCTGCCAAGGCGCAAGTCGAGGAAAATCTCTCTGTTAATTCCTCTGAGCTGGAATCCCTACGAGCGCAGCTGGCTGCGAGGAGATTTTTATCCGAGGAGGAGCTACGGGCCCAGGCTCTCAGGGAAGCTGAGAAGGCGCGTCAACATGAGATACATCGCCTTAGAGAACAAATCCGTTCTTTGGCGAATCAGGACTTTTAGCCTTCTTTTTTTCCTTCTTGTAAAGAAAAGGACACTCTATTTACCAAGAGTGTTTGTATTTACTTTCATCATTTTTGAATAATAAAAGTCCTTGAAATTTTTGTTCCATCTTCATTGCTTCGCTTGTAGATGAATCCAACCTCTCAATCGTAGTTTTTGGTTGTGCTCCCTTACTGACTGTGAATACTGAACTTAGATAAAACTAAGTTCTTTTGATTAAATGCAGTCGATTCATAAAAAGAGACGCGGCTCTGCGGCACGCAATTCTGACCTGCCAGTGAAGACGCAGTTCAAGCGGACGTGAAGGACGCCGCTTTGAGTGTGATTAACTGACCGCAATCCTTAACTTTGTCCAGACGCAGAGTTCAGGATATCTTAAGAATGTGGTCTTACACCCCTTAAAATTGACGCAGTCAGGGACGCGACGCTGAGACTCGGTGTAAGACCCATCATCATTCATGTAGACGCAGCTCCAAGGCACTTGTGAAGGTGATAGGCCTTCTCTGCTGAAGATGTAAGCTTCGGGACGCAGCTTTATGTGCTTTCCCACTGAGACCCCAGAATGAGTCCCTTTTGTTGATGGACGCAACCTTGAGTTGTCCGAGAGACGCGGAGCAACTTTGAGTCACCCAAGAGACGCGAAGGGTCTTCTATCTTGGAATGATGGAGAACGCCACTTTTTGAAAAGGAGGCGCGAGCCTCTGGATGCAGCTCTCACATCTGCGTTTGGTGCAACTTCCCAGGCGTTAAGTGCAGCCTGACATAAAGATCCTGTGAGATTTTCAAACGTCAAGTCTTCGTTGACGATTGGGAACCCGCATCGTCCGTTATTTCGCGAAGCGGTTGTCCACGCGTCGGTTCTTCATTGGGCTTAGGCGTTAATGCCTTTTAATGCCAAACCGGCGCTGGCGGTTGGAGACCAGTGTCTTCGATGTTTCCCGAAGTGACGCTCCACGCGTCAGCCTTCCATTGGGCTTTGACAGTCGTGCGGTCATTAAGGCTGACGGTTCTAATTGATGAACCATTAATTATGGTTATCATAGGCTGCCTATAAATAGGGCTTACCCCCTTCCTTTTAACAGTCCCATACTTGGACTATTTTCTTTTGACAGCGAGTGCACTGAGAGACTCCATCTTCTCCCTTCAAGGACTTTACCAGGGGCTTGCCTCCATGGATGAAGATGACCCAGAGCTTTCATGCTTCTGTTTGGTCTCTTCAGAAAATTACCACTGTCAAGCGATTTCAATAACAGAAAGCGTCTCCTTGAGCACCTTTTACGTCCGCGCTTCGATGCAGAGAGTTCAACTCTTAATAGAGGCCTCTGCGGGTACGCCTTCTTGGTTTGCCATGACATTTTTAACTCGGCCAGGTTTGAATTTTGATATCTCTTAAAGAGATATTATCATCTGGATGAAGTCTTAGTTGGTGCATTCCTTTTCTGGAATTTGCGCCATCGACTTAAACTTCTCTGGACGCCAATATAACAGATTTAGACACCTGGCCGCAGGCTCTGCATATGGAGCTCGCGTCTTGAGGCTGTCAACTTAGGAGAATCTCAACTCAGACTGGAGGTCTCAGGCCTGAATCTTGCAACCCCTGTTCATCCACAGGGAGATGGCAATTCTCGCGTCTTATTCTCTTTGCGTCTCATCCTTTAAGCGCGGATGTAAAATGAGACTGCGTCTGAATTCTATCGCCGCAGATGTTCGCTGCGCGGATCATTCCTGCGTCTAGCGATTTCAGCAATAACTGTATCTGTCACTTAGTTTTTGAAGTATACTAAGCTTCAGATCTTCTGATTTTGTTGCTTCTTGCAGGTAGGCTTGATCATCCTTTTTCATGTTCGCTGGGCCCTTGGGAGAATATATCGGCCAGCGAACTTGTTCGATGTTCGTCCACAAGGGAAGAAATCATGGTCCCCGTCGTCCGCAAGGGCAGAAATCATGATCCCTGACGGGGACTTAACCCTCGCCAAGATCTCTTTGAATTCGACGCACCAGTCATGCTTCTTGGCATGGCATGGTCAGAGTAAGGATGGCAGCGGGGGTAGCGGTGGATATAGTGGTGGGTGGCATCCCCTGTGAGGTCTTAAAACCTCCTCTCTTATCCCAGAAGTGACATCAAAGAAACTTCCATGCTCACTGGACGACCTTCTGGAGGAAGAGATGTTCATCAACGAAGGATCACACCCCCACTTTGGATGGTCCGGCAGGATCGGAGGATTCTGCTGCCATCAGACCTCAAGAACACCATTGCTCTTAATCGACGAGGGCTCTTTCGATGTTTACGTCATGCATCGTAGTGCAATCAGCTCTGATCGTCGCCACAGTGTTTAATCATATTCTAGCGCCCTTCCAAACATCTTGTACTTGGAATCAAACGCAGCTTTAAGGAGTGAGTGCAACCTTCTGAGAGAGAGACTACTTTGTACTCCTTTATCTATAACACTCAATCTTATTGAATAAGAGAGCGTTTTGTATCACTTTCATATGCCTGGATATAAATAAAAGTGACACTTTTCTTTTTGTCTCTTCTATTGTCTTGGACTCTCTTGTCTCTTTTTAGTCAGACGCATAGAAGCAAAGAATCTTTGGCTTGTCAAAATTATGATGAAAATTTTAACAAGTCGAATTTTTGTAGAGAGAGATCCTATTTAAGGAACTCAACAATGCTGTCAGAGGTGTGATATTAACTTGACAGAGATAAGATAATTTTGGTGGGCCTGCCACTTTATAAAAAGAAAGTGACAGGTTGAATTGGTACCCCCAGGGAAGATGAACTTCTATCAAAGGTTTAAGCTCAACTGGAGAGTTGATGAAAACACTGTTAATGGTGTAATGTTAACCTAACAATGTTTTTAGGTAGACTTGTTGTTCTGTTGAGGAGAATAACAAGTGAGACTAGGCTCGCGGGGAGTCTAGGAAAATCTTTACCATTAGAGGTGTGATATTTAACTTAACGGGTTGAAAGTTGTCTTGTCAGAAGTGTGATGTTAACTTGACAAGAATGTGAATCAGAGGTGTGATATTAACTTGACTCAAAAGCTTTTCAGCTTTCATTTGGGAAAACTGAAAGTGTCATTGTCATAGGTGTAATGTTTAACTTGACAACGAGGGTAATGCTAGAGGTGTAATTTTGAACTTGGCATTGGTCATCTCGACTTCGACAAGGAAGTCCGAGGGAAAGTCATGGCCGTAAGTGTATTGTTGAACTTGGCGATGACCTGGATGCTAGAGGGGTAGTGTTGAACTTAGGATCGTCCATTTCAGCTTCAATATGGAAGTCTGAAGAAAAGGTGACTGTCAGAGGTGTGATGTTAACTTGACAGAAACTCGATGTACTGTTTAGAAGTATAGTGTTAACTTAACAGTAATTTGTCAGAGGTGTAGTATTAACTTGACAGAAAAATATTTGCGATATGAGCAATTTTTGAAGACCTGTCATTCTATTGATGAGAATTAACAAGTGGAGTTTAAAAATGTCAGAGGTATAGTGTTAACTTGACAAATTTGGATTTGCGATATGAGCAATTTTGAAGACTTGCCATTCTATTGATGAGAATTGGCAAGTGGAATTTGAAGTGCCAGAGGTATAGTGTTAACTTGGCAACGACTGTATTTTGTAGACCTACCATTCTGTGGATGAGAATTGGTAAGAGATTTTAGAGGGGAGAGTGGAGTGAGTCCACTTAGGATTTTTAACAAACCCTCAGCTATCAATGGATTTGAGGTGCCTTTACCAACTACCGTTTGAGTTGGGCTGGCCATGCTATTCCCCTCAGCATGATGAGTTGTCGAAGACTTATGTTGGGCTTAAAAGCCAACATTTTCCTCTATCCTTAGCCGTTGGAGACGTCAGATCAAAGGGGGATTTTTAGCAAATCCTCAGCTGTCAACGGGTTTGACGTGCCTTTACCAACTACCGTTTGAGTTGGGCTAGCCATGCTATTCCCCTCAGCATGATGAGTTGTCGAAGACTTATGTTGGGCTTAAAGGCCAACATTTTCCTCTATCTTTAGCCGTCGGAGGCGTCGGATATTAATGAAAAAGCTCTTCTTGTTTTGATCAGAGGTATAATTTTGAACTTAATCGGAGGAGGAGTACTATTCAGGATAGTACTTCTTTAAGAATCTGCCATTGATTGGCATCATGAGTGTATCACCATTTGAAGTTATGAGGCGATACGACCCATTTGAGTAGACTAACTCTACTACAAATGGTCCTTCCCATTTGGGTTGGAATTTTCCTTTTGTCTTGTGCGTCATCACCATGGGTCTTCTGACGGCTAAAACAAGGTCGCCTTTCTTGAAAGTTCGCACTTTGCCTTTCTTGTTGAAGGCTCTGGTAATTCGAGCTTGGTAAAGCTCGATTTGTTGTTGGGCCTACAGACGTTTGTCATTCAAGGCCTCCAGTTCCTGGAGTCGCTGTCGGTGCTTCTCCTCTGTTGTCATCTCCGCTGTCAAGGCGACGCGTAGAGATGGAATTTGGATTTCTAGTGGAAGCACGGCTTCACACCCATATACCAAAGAAAATGGCGTAGCTTTAGTCGGGGTTCGCACAGTTGTGCGGTAGGCCCATAAGCATTCACCCAGCTTATCGTCCCAATCACGTTGACTTTTCGAGACGAATTTCTTGAGAAGCTTGCCAATGGTCTTGTTGAAAGCTTCTGCGAGGCCATTAGCAGCGGGGTAGTATGCCGTTGAGGACACACTCTGGATTCTGAACTTGGCGCAGAATCTCTGGAAAGCCTGGCTGATGAACTGGGGTCCGTTGTCGTGGACAATTCGCCGAGGTACGCCAAAACGGTAAATGGCGTGATGCTTCACGAACTTGATCGCATCAGATGACTTCACCTCCTTTAAAGGAACGGCCTCAGCCCATTTGGAGAAGTAGTCGGTTATTGCCAAAATAAACCGATGTCCTTTTGATGACGGCGGGCTGATAGGGCCAACCACATCCATTCCCCACATTTCAAATGGCCAAGTAGAAGCCGTGGAGTGAAGGTAGCCTGGTGCTTGATGGATGAAATCGCCATGTACTTGGCAGGCGTGACATCTTTTGGCATAGGTGATGGCGTCAGCAATCATCTTGGGTCAATAATATCCCAACCTTTGGAGTCGGTATGCAAGTTTTGGGCCGGGTTGATGGGCTCCACACATGCCGTCATGGGCTTCTTTCAATACCTCATGTGCCTCTTTTTGTGAAAGACAGCGAAGCAAGATCCCGTCATGCGATCGACGATACAGTGTTCGTGTAATCACATTATAGTAGTATTTGGGGGCTTTCCTTCGAATTGTAGCTGCTTCCTTGGTGTCTTCAGGCAGGATGCCATATAGGACATAATCAATGTAGGAAAATCGCCAGTCTCTAGGCTCTAGACCGATTGACAATTCCAGCGCTTCTTTGTTTTGAGAATCTCCTGTTGGTTCCTGGTAATCCTCAAGAGCAATTCTCGGGCAATACAGGTCGTGGCTATAAACGAATATCTTCTCCATTGCTCCAGCTGGAAGGGCTAAGGAGGCCGCGAGGGATGCTAGTGCATCTGCATGCGCATTTTGCCTGCGCGGTACATGGTCGATGTAGAAGTTTGTAAACTTCCCAGCCATGTGGACGGTTGCGTTGTAATAGGGTACTAGGTCTTCATGTCTGACTTCGTATTCCCCGCGAACCTGGCTAATGATGAGTTTGCAGTCGCCATATGCCTCGAGATTTTTAACGCCAATCTCATCGGCGAGTTGCATCCCAATCAAAAGAGCATTGTACTCCGCCACATTGTTAGAACACGGCTCAGTTAATGAGACAGCTCGAGGAATCACATAGTTCTGTAGGGAGACGAGTACTACTCCTACTCCTGCTACTAGGTGTCCTTTTGGGCTTGTTCTTGATGCACCATCAAAGAAAAGTTGCCACACCTGCCTTTCAAAGGATGTCTGGGTCTGGCAGGCTTCAGCGACCTCATCTGGGAGATCGTCGTAAAATTTGGTTGCCCTCGGATCTGGATGCTCAGCTAGGAAATCCGCCGCCGCTTGTCCTTTAATAGTCTTTTGTGGTAGAAAGTGCATCTCATATTGGGATAGCAATATGGCCCATTTTGCCAGCCGGCCGTTCAATGATGAAGGCTTAGTCATAAGTAACCTCAGGGGGTTGACTTTTGATACGACGTTTATGGTTTGGCCTACCAGATAGTGTCGCATTTTCTGAATGGCGAATACTAATGCCAAACACTCCTTCTCGATCGGATTATACCGATGTTCGGCTCCGATCATTGTTCTACTCAGATAGTAGATCGCTTTTTCTCGTCCTTGATCATCATTCTGGGCTAGTAGAGCTCCCAAAGAATGATCCATTGCTCGAACGTATACCAGGAAAGGTTTTCCGGATATCGGGGCTGCAAGGACTGGTGGTTGGGTGAGGTAGTGCTTGATTTCCTCAAATGCTTGTTGGCAAGCGTCATCCCAAATGAACGAAACACCCTTCTTCATTAGCTTAGCGAAGGGTTGGCATCTTCCGGAGAGATTTGAGATAAACCTGCAGATGTATGCCAATCGTCCTTGCAATCCTCTGAGTTCCCTGAGATTCCTCGGAGGTTGTATCTCCTGGATAGCGCGAATCTTTTTCGGATCTAAATGAATTCCTGTGGAAGTCACTACAAACCCTAGGAACTTGCCGCTGGCCACCCCCAGGAAGAATTTGGTAGGGTTCATCTTCAACTGATGGACCCGCATGATGTCGAAGACAACTTTTAGATCAGCTATGTGATCACTTTTAGCGCGACTTTTCACCGCAATATCATCAACATAACATTCCACCATTCTGCGCATTTGCTTGTGGAAAATGGCGTTCATGGCTCTTTGATATGTTGCCCCCGCATTCTTCAGTCCGAAGGGCATGACAGTATAGCAGTATACCCCTAGTGGTGTCCTGAAAGAGGTATGCTTTTCGTCGTCGGGATACATTTTGATTTGATTGTATCCTGAAAACCCGTCCATAAAGGACATTCGTTCGAATCCGCAAGTATTATCAATCATAACATCTGTGATTGGCAGTGGGAATTCGTCTTTGGGACAAGCCTCGTTTAGATCACGGAAGTCGATGCAGATCCGGATCTTTCCGTTTTTCTTAGCAACGGGGATGATGTTGGCTATCCAATCGGGATGTTGCTCTTCCCTGATGAAGCCAAAATCTATAAGCTTTCTGACTTCTGATTGAATCGCCTCCATTATGTCTGGACGGAACCGTTGCTGTTGTTGTTTGACAGGCTTTATGTCCGGATTGATGTTGAGGCGGTGCATAGCAACTTGAGGATCAAGTCCAGGCATGTCTTCGTAATTCCAAGCGAAGACATCTTTATACTCTTGAACAAGAGATATTAGATCCTTCTTCTCCGACGGTGACAGGCCGTCGCTTATGAAGATGGGCTTAGGATTAGCCTCATCCCCCAGATTGATCTGAACAATCTTGTCTTCTGTGGGTGGCTCGCGCTGCTCAAAGCGGGTATCGTAAAGAGTATTTAAATGTTTGATCCAAGGATCTGTATCGGATTGGATCATTTCTTCATCTCCGTCTTCCAGGTGGCCTGTTGAAACCATGTTCACTGAAAGTCCCCCGAAGATGTTGCCGACACTGACATCTGACTCCCATGATGACGTGCCTGAAGAGTAATCGTGACCTGACGATTCTTGAGAATCAGAGGCCGATGGAGCCGGAGTTGATACATAGCCCAACCCCTTGCGAGTCTGATGATAATAATCGGGTGCTTTTCCTTTCGGCACAAAGGATCGAAGTAGCGTTCTCCTTCCTTTGCCGAAGTTCAACCCGGGTCTGCTGGTTAGGTCATACCCCATGTTTTTCATCATTCTGAGTGCCTTTGGCTCATAATGACCGAACTGAGGAGATTCCTGCTCGCTTTCTGATTCTTCTTGATTCATTGGTTCGGATTCAATTCGTCCGAAAAGAATTGATCTTTGGCCCTTCCTTCTCGCTGGAACCATGAATATTGATTGTTGCGCATCGCCGACATTTCGACATGTTTTAAAGGACGATTTCACTGGTACATGCAACGATGTCAAAGCATTCATTGCCGACCAGAGATCGTCATCCACGTCGGTACTAGTGTCTAACGGCACTGAATCAGAAGCAAACACAGAAAAATACGCTAAATCTAATTCTTTATTAATGTACTAACCGCCTACATCATCGGCGGAGGTATTATCAACATTGGGCTTATTAATGCCCGTCACAGGTGGATCTAGCTCCCACACACACTCATCTTCCTCCAGGTCGGTGTCGGTTTCATTGCCAGAGTCTGGTTCCTCTGGTTGCGGGACTTCATCTATTTCCACTGATTCCTGATACAGGAGGGAATCTGTGAAATAATTCTCCACTCCCTTGAACGGATGCCTTTCGGCAATCAGCGTTCGCACCTTTCCACTCCCGTCAATGTATTTCATGACTTGGTGGAGAGTAGAGGGAACGATAGAATTGCGATGAATCCAGGGTATTCCCAGCAGTAGATTGTAGAAGGTGTCAGCATCTATGACATAGCATGTCACCTCTGATCTTAGGTCTCCAATCTGGCATTTGAGCTTGACCTTCCCCATCGGACGGGTACTATTAGCATTGAACCCATAAATGGTCGTCTGGGTAGGGCTCAAACGGTGAGTGGGAATCCCGAGATGCTGCATGACCCTGCGAGGCATGATGCTCAACGCAAACCCGGGATCTACCTGGATGCGATTCACCTCAGATGATCCAATATACCCTACAAAGTAAAGGGTCGATCATATTTCCCTTTGACTTGCATATCTTCTGCCGTGAAGGTGATGCAGGGAATATTTTAGGAGGCGTGGAGGCAATCCTCTACATCTCCCTCCTTCAGTAGCTGGGTCATGAAGACCTCAGCATTAGCCAAAGCTTCTTGTAGAGCTTCTCTAGTCGACTTTGATAGTGTAAGAAGCTCATAAAGAGTAATCCGCGCTGGGATATTGGCTAACTGAGCCAGGACATCAAAGCGGTAGGGTGCTTTGGATCCTTCCGCTACGTCCTTCGAAAGAACTCGAGAAAACCAAAGTTCTTTCTGTTTCTCCCCGGGTTGCTTCGTGGGGGTTTTGGCTGGGTCTGCAGCGGGTCTTGGAGGAGTTACCGCCGTTTCGCCATACTTTTTCAAATATGGCTGCCCCGAACGGGTTTCCGCGACCAGCTGACTGGGTTCTGCGGCCAGAACTATTGTCTCCTCTTCTGAATCGGTTAACGAAGGGACATCAGTCTCCGCTTCTCGAGAAGAGGCGCATACCACATTGCAAGACGAAGCTTTAGCTTTACCTTTGGACTTCCTGCTAGTCACAGTGGTCCATTGCTGGCCATCCACAAGGTCGGGATGAACCCACATGACTTCTCCCTGAGGTGTGGGAACAGGTACCAAGCCCTTTTCTTACTGCTGGTGCGGGTCTGTGTTGACCATTCTCAGCTTTCCTCTTGGGATAGGGACTACTCCATAGGGTGTTGGAGGTTGCCTTCCAAACTGGAGGAATGTCGTCATGTTAGCCGCCACCTTCTTCTGCTCTGGACGGAGTTTTAATACCTCCGCGTCAATCAGGGCTTGAAGGATGTCCTTGAAGACATAACAGCTCTTGGTTGGGTGTCCCAACATCCTGTGGTACATGCAATAGCTGGGATTGTCAGTTTTACCGACTTCCTCGGGGCGCCTGGCTTCAGGGAGCTTCAGTCGATTGCTCTTGTTGAGTAATTTGAAGAGCGAGTCGACATGTTGATCCTTGAAGGAATACTGCTTGTTGGCCCGTGGTTGGCTTGAAGAGCCACTTTCCTTGACCGGTTGAGGTTTGACAGGGAACTTGGTCTCTGCTGCCAAGTTATCCTTCCTTTTAGCTTGGAGGGATGTGTCTTGCGCACGCCTCGTTGACCTCTCAGGCCTGGGCTTACCTTCTTCCGCTCTGACGCGGGCGACAATCTCCTCAGCCTGTTCACCCTGCTGGATTAGTTGCTTGCAGGTGCGGCTTTCAGTAACTCCTATTTGAGCAAGGAGTGAGGTTTGGAGGTTGTGGCGGCATGTTTCCACCAGGGTGGCCTGGGTCATACCACTTGGGCATCGAAGTGCCACGTTCCGAAATCTTTCTACGAAAGACTTAACGGACTCTCCCTTTCGCTGCTTGGTGGCTAAAAGGGTAGGCATGTTGACCTCCGAGTCATCTTCAAAGAAGTGAGTTAAGAAAAGCTTCTCCAAGTCGCCCCAATTCTTGATGGAGCCTTATGGAAGCTTCATGAACCATTCAAAGGCCAGCCCTTTTAGGGTGCCGATGAATAAACGCGCCAGGATGGCGTCGTTATCTACCACATTCCCAGTTTGGGATTTGAAATAGTAGATGTGTTGGTTCGGTGAACCTTTCCCATCAAATGCTTGGAGGGTTGGAGCCTTGAACTTGGGCGGATATGGAACCAGGTCCCATTCGGCTGGATATGGGCGGGCCACTCTTGCTTCTTGGAGACCTTTCCGATTGGTAAGGGCTTCAAGGCGCTGTTCCAACTGATTCATTCTTTTAGAATGAACCTTTCCCTGGTCTTGATCGTTCTTTTCCTGCGACGAGGATTTAGACGAACCAGAGATGGGTTGCTCTTTCTTCTCGGAGTGTTCGGAAGATGAGCTTTCTCCCTCTCTTCGTTTGCCCTTAGACTTTTAGGGGAGATTTCTTCCTATCTTCGAGTAGCTGTGCGAGCATTTGCTTGAGAGAGTCGATGGATTCTTGCTGAGCACGAATCATCTCAAGTTGTTCCTTCTGGACCTGGGCTTGCAGCTCCAGGCGCCGGGCTGTCTCTTTAGGAGTGCTCGTCATGTAGGTGAAGGCCTCCTTCTCGATGGAAGAGTTCGAGGCCTGTGATTCTGCTACAGCAGAATGAGAGTCATTCATTTTAACGCCCTGGGCTAGGGCATTATAGTCAATCGGGGGAATGGCCCCGGTCCGGGTGCGAGTGTGTCGGTACACTCCTTCCGGTTCAGAGTCAGACTCGTCGGAGCTGACTACAGGCTATTTTCCCCTGCTCCTGCTTGCCATGTTAGCAGTGAGCTCTGGATACTCAGTGTCAGAGAATATCCTCTGCCTGTGAGAGCGTCTTCTTTTGGCTGAGGGGGAAATCAGGGTCAGCTGTCTAACCAAAGACTGCTGGTTCACGCCTGACTTACAACGGCACTCGGAGAGCATAGAGATGAGCCGTTGGCAGCAATATGATGAAGTGATTGATTAGCACTTCTTTTCTTCGTCAAGTAATCTCTTAGATCCATGAAAAGAGGATCGAAGAGATTAGCCTCGCAACTTCGAGGGCGCGAGGCATCCTTGTGCTGTACAGCCTGGACGCGGGATTCAGAGACGTGGTTCTCGCGCCGCAGCTGTACGACACGTGTCTGGCGTCTCTGTTGAGATGAGACGCGACTGTCGCGTCGCTGCTTGGTGCGTCGGGGCAAAGACGCTTGAGAGTGAGTGGGCCGCTGGGCCCCACGCCTAAGGGCGCGTGCCTCTTGCACTTGACGAGGCGCGCCGGCTTCGCCTTGGCGTCTGGTGAATTGGACTTCAGAGGACCTAATTTGGGGAGTCTCGCGTTTGGGCCGCCAAACGTGGACTTCGCGTGCTGGACGTGGCGCGGTCAAGGCGCTGGATTGAACTTCGCGTCTCGCCTCAGTTGGACGATCAGAAGTCCCAACTTGCAGTTGGCGCGCACGCCTCCTCTGTCGACGCTCAGCGTTTCGGTTGCATCGTGGTGGTGGAGAAAAGCCAACGACGACTTGGTGCTGAGGGAGAGGGTGGACTGGCTGGACACTAGGGATTTTTACCATGCGGGTCTCCTGAGAGACGCTGACGCGTGTGTGTTCTGTATGGCGCGATTGGTCGCAACGGCAGTTGTGCCTGAGACCACGCGGGCCTCCTGAGAGACGCTGGCGCGTGTATCCTGCTTGGCACAGTTGGCTGCGACACCCTTTGCAGCAGCAGTGCCCGAGAGAGTCTCAGATCGGACTTCGGGGCCACTCCCAGTCGAGACCCTGCGGCAGACGCGGGTCTTTGGGCTCTTGGAGCCGGAAGAGAGAAACTCTTCATACTTTGCCTGGTCGAACTCGACGACGAGCGATTCGACCATTTTCCCCTTATGGAGGATGTCACCTTGCGCCATGATTTGCTCGTCAGTGACAAATGTAGTCCCCAGCGGAGTCGCCATCTCTTGTATGCGTCAGAAAAGAGGGGATCAAATTGCAAAATTCTTTTGATTGGATAGAAGATTACAACAGACCAGTCTTCCGATTACAAGGGAGGGAGGATGTTGAGTCTTGAATCCTCCCTTTGTTTAAGGCTGGGTTCTTCAAGTGGCGGTGGAGAGTGAATCTTGTTCTCCGTTGACCGGGTGACCGTCTTGACCTTCCGGGGATCTCCTCTTCGGATGGTAGATGGAGTAACTCAGCTCTGTCTACCAAAACTCTCAAAGAGAAGATAGGCAAAGAGCAACTTGAACATAACAAGTTTTCTGAAGGGTTTAACTCTCTCTCTCTTTCTCTCAGAAATCCTTTGACCAAAAATTCGACCCCTTCTTCATAGCAACAGGGCTATTTATAGAGGTTTCAGGGGCGTACGTGCCTCCTAAAAACACTCCATGATGGGGGCTAACCTTTCCCGTTATGTGGCCGTGATTGGCCCCGAAACCGGGACGGTTACAACTGAGACGCGGGTGTCAACCCACGCGCCTTGGTGCTATTGAGACGCGGGTTTCGACCCACGCGCCTTGGTGCGGCTGAGACGCGGGTTTCGACCCTCGCGCCTTGATGCTGAGACGCAGCTGTCGAGCCTCGCGCCTTGATGCTGAGACGCGGCTGTCGAGCCTCGCGCCTTGATGCTGAGACGCGGCCGTCGAGCCTCGCGCCTTGATGCTGCAGTGTTGGCTGAGACGCGACCAAAATTAGCTTTGCGTCTAGAACTTTGAATTCTGCTTCTCAATGGCTTGTCTTTTAGTGATTTTTAGACAGCCTACAAGGGGTTTGTCCCTTTTGTGCAGAAGTTGGAGAATTCAAGCTGGTCTTGCTATTATATGTTCTTCGTTCGGAGATGTATTCTGAATGTTTCGAACTATCATCTCGACCGTTGCTTCCCCGAGATTACCGGTGCATCTTACGGGGATAAATTTGCTAACCTTGCGGGACCAGATGACTTCACAAGGTTGCCATCGGGAGTCTTCTGGTGGCTAATTAATATTAGACCCGGGTATCTGCTCTTTCGGCAAGGGAACTCATGTACGATCGAGCCCTATATGCCGAACCGTTTTGCTCGACAATTCGGTTATGACCAGTTAAATGTCGGTAACCCCAATGCCAAACTCTCCTTCAGCGGGAATTTGTTTGAAGGTGCTCGGGCCTGATATTACAGTATGGCTAGAGGGACAAAGGCTATTTTCAGCTTGCCTCACAAGACGCCCAACTGCTACACGAGCCTCAGTTTCTGCACTTGGTATTCCCAGGCTAGCAAGATGCCTAGTTTCTCAATAAACATCTCATGCATTAAAAGCATCAAAGCGTCTTATAAGGACAAATTGGTGTCCAACAAACGCGTGCGAGGCATGGATGTAACCCCCGATCCGGTGGGTACGGAGATGCTACTGCGACGTATATACGCAGGTCAGAGATACCCTCACGTATATACGCTAAGCATCAGTACAAACAAGAATCAGAGTACGGAAGTGCGTGGCATATATCTATATACATTCCAACATAAGGATTACAAAGTTATCACAGAGAGTGATATACTAGTACATGTACATTATATCACAGCCAGGTAAAAAAGTGAAATTTATAATTTGTACAGCAAAAGGTGCTCACGGGCTGAGAAGAAGATCCCCGAGCTTGCAGGAAGGTTCAGGAACAGAAGGAGCTAGGACAAGTCAGCCTGCTCCGAGAGATAAGCTTGATCTTCGGTGGATGGCTCTGCTTCAATCCAAGCTTTAGAACCTGAACATGCAAGTCCAGGGGAGTCAGAAACTCCCTAACAAATATTCAGGTGAATGCCAAGTGTCGTGTAGAGATAGGTATGTGTGTGTTGATATGATCAAAATAGTATTAAGCATCAAGAACTATGTCGAGAGTATATGTACAGTAAGTAAGAAATGGAGGCATAAAATGAAAGTGATAAGGCCTGAATAAATCTATTGCTGCCATTTTCAATATTTATACTTATTACTCGTTCTACCCATATGTCTAGGTATGTGTAAAAGCGTCCCAACACACATACATCCACATATGAGTAAATCGAGCCTGTTATTGGAAACCAACGGGGGTATCAACGAACAATGTTTACAGTGGGTCTGTACATGCCCGGGACCACGGTCCAGGACGTTCCATTGCTGGTGTATGGAATTGGCCGCAAGGCCTACAGGAGGGTCTTATAGAATGCCCTTATCAAGATGATACCAAGAAGGAGGGAGCCAGCACTCCCCTCGGTCGCCTGGAGGCCCACAGGTCAGACCGAAAGTTTTAGTTGCACAACATACCTAGTGCCACTGTAAACACGAACATATATTGATAGCCGCAAGTTTCCCCCGACCCAATTCAAGTGGTTCCTTTTTATGATTTATTATGTAATCATCAATTCACGGGAAAGCAAGTCCATGACAAGATCAGGAGTTCAGGAGTACATGAGTATTATAATTTCAAGTCACAGGATTCTTATAATTATGATAATCGTAAGCCAAGTATCAATATGCCATAACGCGGCAAGTACCAAGTAGTAGCATAACAGATGCCATGAGACATATGCCTGAGAGGTGATATTAGGCAGGCGACAAGTGATAGCATGATACATGCAAGTGTGCCAGGAAAATAATATAATATTAGTCAACATGACGAAGCAGGAAAATCCGAAGGAGAGCGAGAACACTCGCCTAAAACTTCAAGAAAACACCGGGAAATCCCAAGCTTCGGAGTCTAGGTAACTAACGCGTTCAATAACCAATATTATATATAAAAAAAGAGGAGGAGAAGGATGAATCAGAAAAAGTGAGAATGAAGACACAGGGTCGCAGACGCGGGAGGTTGCGCCGCGTTGATGCCACAAACATGGGGTTTGAGACCCGCGTTTTATGACACAGGACGAACGTAGACACGAGCACGTGCTCCGCGTCGCGTTAATACATGAACGCGAAGATCGCGTTAAAGGGGTGTTTGGACGCGAGGAGAGCTCCGCATCTAGTACCAAAACAGGAGAGACAGGGAGAGACAGAGAAATGAGAGAGACACAGGAATGAGGGAGTATGTGACGCAGGGAAGGAAAAGAGAAGGAGAAAAAGAAAGAAAGAAAGAAAGAAAGAAAGAAGGAATGAAAGAAAAGAGAAGGAAGGGAAGAAAAGAAGGGAAAGGGGAGGTTGGTCGGCTGGACCTCGCCGGCGGCGGTCGGAGTTGGCCGGAGAAGATGGCTAAAGCTCCAAGCCCAAGAATCTAGAGGGTGCAAGTGTAGTTCAAAAGGGAAAAATGGAGTTTTGCAAACGATGTTTCGGAGGATGAACCTATAGCTCGTTGGAAAGAGTATTCCGAGGAGAGGAAGATGGCGTGGTTGGTGGCGGCCAAGATGGTGTAGGTGGTGGTGGAGATGGTGGTGAAGTTTTGGAGGTAATGGCTTGTTTTGGTTGGAAATGGAGAAAGAAGATGGTGATGAAGATGGTGTTGTGGTTGTTGTTGTTGGAATGAAGGAGTAGATGGAGGGGAGAATGGTGGAGGAAATGGTGGAAGAAGTTGGTGGTGGAGGGATGGAGAATGGAGGGGGTGGCCGACCAAAGGCAAGGGGCTGTTTTTCTTTTGGGTGCTGGACATTGGCTGGAAGAAGAAAGAGGAAAGAAAAAAATGAAAGGGAGAGAAGGAAGTGGGTGTTTTTATAAGGGAAAAGTTTATTATTACAAATTTGCCATCTATTCAAAACAAAAGAGACGCACAAATGGAGACTTGCGTCTCCATTTAATGAAGCCTGCATCTGGGCAACTAAAGCTGGACGCGGAGATTGATGTTGCGTCCAAAAAGAAAACACAAGATCGCGTTTCAGAAGAAACAAAAAGGCATGGTGACTAAATCAGAGTTGATTTATTTTGAATGCCATAACATTAAATGCGGGATGGAGAGAGTCTCCGCATTAAATGTTAAACCCAGATTTGGTGGGTCTCGCGTCAGGCAAGGAAAGAGAAAAAGTAAAATATCCGGATAGAATTCCATTATCTGGGAAAACACCGGAAACTCAGGAAAACCCGAAAAATAAAGTATCTCGAAAAGTTTTCCAAAAATTCTCAAAATTAATAAATAATATTTTAAGATTTTTAGTCAAATTGGTTTTCAGAAATTCAATTCCATTTTCAAAATAAAAATCCTACAATCCACTGTGGACGGTGTCTACACCGGGTAGGCCGGATTTTTGATAAATTCTAAAAATTCTCGAAAAATTTATTTAGATAGAAAACATTATTTTAAGAAATAATGTGAAAGTTGTTTTTAGATTTTTAACTCCATTTGTGAATTAAAAATCCGAGAGTCGGTCAGCGACACTGGTCGACACCAGTTTTGAAGATTTACAATTTAATTCAGAAGAATTCCAGAAAATCATGAAAAATCTAGAATATTAAAAAATAATATTTGAAACTAAAATCAATCAAATCTGAATACCAAAAAGGTCAAATCATACAGTACTGCTATATGAGTAAGAATTTAAATAACATAAAAATACGCTCCAAAAATCAGGACACATAGCTGTGTACGCATTCTGAGGATGGGGTGTTATAATGGAGGAATATCAGGCAGCTGAGAAAGAGGCAGGAGGGGAGACAGGAGTGGAACCAAGAGCAGCAGCATCCAAGGAGCAGCCTGCTAAAAAGAGTCGAAATGCTGTGTCCAAACGTCCCCATGGCTCTACTTCCAAGGGTGAGCCTATTCCGAAGAAGGCCAGGAGAGACTCAGGGGCTGAAGCTTCAATGTCCGAGGCCGTCCCTTCTGGTGATGAGGAACAGAGGAAGGAAGAGGAGGAGCAAGAGGAAATCCCCCTTCTTCCCTCGTGGACTACGCAGCAGGGGCCCCGTGATCTTGGAAGAAGGGGAACTTACTGATGAACCTGCTACAACTGAAGAGGCTGAGCAACTCAAGGTTGACCTGGTAGGAAGGGATGATGTTGAGATTCCAGGAGTCTCAACTCAGCCAGGGTCTTCTTCAGTTCAAGAGAGGAGGGATGAGGTGCAGCAGCCTGGGTCTCCTACTGTATTGATGCCTAGCTTGCAGGTAGTCGATCCCAACCTTACTACCGGGGTACTTGGTGGCAAGGTCTCGATTGCTGAGACTTCTTGTGTTGAACTATCGTCTTCTTCGTCCGGAGAGCATGAATATTATTCTGGCGATGAAGTCGATTTTGGCGATGAACCCGCCCCTCCAGATACGAGTAAATTCTCTCATATTTCGGAGGAAGAGATACAAGGGTGTGACCTTGTGACAGTTTCGCCAATAGCAACAATCGCTGTTGTTGAAGGTACTCTCGTTGTCTTTTTGACCTGGCTTCCCCTTTAGCTTGGGAAAAGGTCCTGACATTTCCTTTTAACTTTGTGTTATAGGGCTGGCTGTTGACAGTGAGGCTGCAACTTCCTCTCATATCGAGGAAATGATACAAGAGTTGGCCCAGCGGAGGGCCTTGAGGCTCCTACAACCGAAATGCCTCAAGAAAGGGCAACTATCAAAGTTGGGGAGGCCTCAACCCTACAAGATCTGCCCAGGAATTCGCCATCTTCGAATCCTCCGCTTGGTAAGAGGATATTGACGCATTGAATTTTTCTTTCTTTTATTGTCATGGTTGATGTTTTGGTGATTTGCAGAGAGTGCTGAGGGAACTCAGGTAGAGGATCTTGCGGCAAACGTTGATCCAGAAGGCAGTACAGTTCAAACCTCGACCGAGGAACCCGATGAGGTCAGGTTTGCTGTTATTTCAGTCACTGTGGAGGCTGCCACGACAATAACAGCCCCAGAAGTGTCGGCGACCATCTCAGCTTTTGACGAACCTGTCGTCGACATCCCTCCTGTGCAAGATGAACCGATTCCTGTTTCTCGCCCTGTGATGGAAGGGGATCCGGGAGTTCATCAGCAAAGCTCTCTCCAGCTAATGATATCATGGAAGAACTGGCACATCAAATGGTGCAGTAGTTTTTTGCTTCCATGCGATCATGCATTGACCTCATCCTTTCTGGGGGCATCTCTTTCGAGTTTGCCTTAATACTTCTCGAAAACCAGATTGAGAACATTGGTCATACTGGGGGTCCTTCACAGGCTAGGGCATGCCTGATGCTGGTGGTGCAGCTGGGAAGCTCTCTGAAAGAGCTCAAGTCCCTGGAAAATGCTGGTTCAGTAGACGAGGCTCGGACAACTCTAGACAAGCTTCTTGCTGCTCAAGAACATGAGCGAAAGGAGATGGAGGAACAAATAGCAGAGGAGGCCCGTCATCTTCAGCATTTCCAAGCTGACTGTTAAAGGCTGATTGGCGATTCGAAGGAATCGAAAATCATTATACAGAGTGCAGAACAGGTTATTGCTACTACTCGAGCCACCATAACCAAGGCAGAAGCCTTGATTGATATCAATGAGCAGAAGCTTGCCGCTACTAGGAAAAGGCTGGAGGAGCTGGAAAATGTTAGAACGCAGGCTGAAGAAAGCCTCTTCGCTCATTCCTCAGATTGGAGTCTCTTCAAGCACAGCTAGCTGCGAAGAGATTTTGTCCGAGGAGGAGTTACGGGTCTAAGCTCTGATGGAGGTTGAGAAAGCACGTCAGCACGAGATGCATCGTCTCCGAGAACAAATCCGTTCTTTGGCGAAGCAAGATTATTAGCCTCCTTTTTTTTGTCTAAAAAAAAAAACTTTACTTGTCAAGAGCGTCTGTATTACTTTTACTATTTTTGAATCAAATAATAAGAGTTTCCAGAACTTTGCTCCATTTCAAGTTTTTTTTAGCTGTGGATGAGAACTCAATTTTATAATTGCAGCTCTTGACTGTAGTCTTTAGCTGGCCATAGACTCAGGGTGGACTGAGTTCCTGAGCCAAAACGCGGTTCTGATTTATAATAGAGACGTGGTCTTGGAAAATGCGTCTCTAACCCGCTAATGGAGACACTGTGGAGACGCACGGAATCTCCTTTTTGAAAAAGACGCGGTTCTGATTAGGGAAGGACGCAGATCCCCGGACGCGGCCCTTAACTCTGTTAGGCTGCAAAATTCAGGATATAGTGGGGACGCGGTCCTTAAGCTCCTCAAAACTGATGCATGAAACTCGGCTGATTGATGGGGATGTGGCACTTTCTTAGTAGAAACGCGTCTCTGGACCCTTGACAAGGTGCAAACTCAAATTATATTGAGTTTATGATAAGAACATAATTGTCGTCTCGCGATGGAGATATAGTTCCAGGATCTCTGTAAATGACATAGACCTTCTCTATTGAGGACGCAGCTTTCAAGTTTTATGTGACTTCAAGGCGCGATCTCGGAATGGGCCCCATTTGCTGAGGGGACGCGGCTCTGAACCATTCCCAGGGACGCGGTTACGGATCTCTTAACAGGAATGAGAAGGACGCCACCTTCGAGTTCACAAAGGGACGCGGGTTTCAGGACGCGACCCTTGGGTTCGCGTTTGATGCAACCTCCCAAGCGTTACATGCAGCTTGTCTTAAAGATCTTGTTAGATCTTTAAATGTCAAATCGGCGTTGACGATTGGGGACTCGTGTCCTCTGATGTTTCCAGAAGCGGCAGTCCACGCGTCAGCCCTTCATTGGGCTTAGACATTAATGTCTTTAAACGCCAAATCGGCGTTGACAGTTGGAGGCTTGCATCCTCGCCGCTTCCTGAAGCGACAATCCATGCGTCAGCCCTTCATTGGGCTTTGACATTCGTGCGGGAATTAAGGCCGATGGCTCTGATTAGTGCGCCATTAATTACTGGCTTTATGGGTTGCCTATAAATAGGCCGCACCCCCCTTAACAGTTCATCACTTAGACTGTTTTCCCTCGAGAGCAGGCGCTCTGAGGGACTTTATCTTCTTCCTTCAATGGGATTTGCCCCCATGGATGATGACGACCCAAAGCTTTCATGCTTTTCTTTAATCTCTCAGAAGATTATCACTGTCAAGTGATTTCAAAATCAAAAGCGTCTCTTTGAGTACCTTTTATGTATGCGCCTTGATGCAGAAAGTTCAACCTTTAAAGGGTTATTCTGCGGGTAGGAATTACATGTCCGCAATGAAATACTCGGCCTGACTGAGTTTCAGTTTTATTGTCCCTTGAAGAGATTCATCTTCTTGACCTTCTCTTGAAGTCTGACTGGTGCGCCCATTATTTGGAAGTTGCGCCTTTTAGACTTCCTGATGAAGTGCAAGTTGATTGAGTCTGAACTCTGACTCAAAATCCCCTGGACGCGAGTGTAATGGACTTTGCACTTGGACCGCGAGCTTTACATACAGAGCTCGCGTTTGAGGTTGTTTGACTTAGAAGAATTTTAACTCAGGCCGAAGGCTTCAGACTTGAATGTATCAACCCTTGTTTATCAAACAAGGATGTGGCAATTTTCGTGCCTGGTTCTCTTCGCATTTTTTATATTTTAGACGCGGGTCTAAAACTAGACTGCGTTCAAATCTGTGTGTATTCGAAGTTCACAATTTTGATCGCGTCTGTTTCTGTCGCAACAGAATTTTGACTTTATGCGTGGGTCATTCCTACGTCTGAAGTCCATAGCTATAGCTGCGTCTGCCTTTCAGTTCTTCCGTTTCAGCATTCTGACCTTCTAGTTTTTACTTCTTGCAGGTAGCCTCAATCATTCTTTCGCATATTCGTTGGGCCCTTGGGAGAATATATCGGCCAGCGAACTTGATCGACGGTTGACCATTGGAGGAGAAGTCATGGCTCCTAATTATGGGAGATGAGGATTCGCGCGGGTGATGACATCCGTCGAGACCTTACTGGACACGACGCACCAGTCATGCTTCCAGGTTTGCCATGGTCACAGTGGGTATGGCGGTGGATATGGTGGTGGGTATGGTCCTCTTGCAGGTCACTGGAAAGAGGACGTCACCTGTAAGGTCTCGAATCCTCCCTTCACCAATCTTACCCCAGAAGTGACATCGATGAAAAGTCCATATTCATTAGATGACTTTCTGGTGGTAGAGATGTTCATCAACGAAGGATCATGGCCCACACCAGTTGGTCGGGCGAAATCAGAGGGTTCTGTTGCATTTCGACCTCAAGAAATGCCATTGTTCTTGGTCAACGATGGACTCCTTCGATGTTTACGTCATGCATCATGATGTAATCAGCTTCCGATCGTCACCACAGTGCTCAGCCCTTCTTTGGCGCCCTTCCAAACATCTTGTACTTGGAGTGGTGAGCATGCTTCAAGGAGTGAGTGCAACCTCTTACTGAGAGAGAGGGACTTCTTTGTACTCCTTTATTGTAACACTCAATCTTATTATATAAGAGAGCGTCTTGTATCACTTTCATATGTCTGGACATAAATAAAAGCGACATTTTTTTTGTCTCCTTCTATTGTCTTGAATTCCCTTTTTGCATTGAAATTCGAACGCGTAGGAGTAAAGGATCTTTGGCTTGGTAAAAATATGATAATAATCTTAACAAGTTAAAGTTTGTAGAAAAATTCTGTTTTAGGAAATTCAACAGTGCTGTCAGAGGTGTGATATTAACTTGACAGAAGTTTTATGGAACTGCCAATCTATAAAGGAGAGCGACAGGTGGAATTTGTACCCCCAGGGAGGATGAGTTTTCATCAGAGGTTTAGGATTAACTTGATTAAGACCAGCTGGGGGTTTAATGAAAACACTATTAATGGTGTAATGTTAACCTAACAATATTTTTAGGTGGACTTGTTATTCTGTTGACAAGAATAACAAGTGAGACTAGATTCGTGGGGGATCTAGGACAATCTTTACCGTTAGAAGTGTGATTAACTTGACGGGTTGAATTAAGTCTTGTCAGAAGTGTAATGTTAACTTGGTAAGGGTGTGAGTCAGAGGTGTGATATTAACTTAACTCAAAAGTATTTCAGCTTTATTTGGGAAAACTGAAAATGTCACTGTCATAGGTGCGATATTTAACTTAGCAGCGGGGGTAATGCTAGAGGTGAAATTTGAACTTGGCATTGGTCATCTCGACTTTGACAAGGAAGTCCGAGGGAAAGTCATGGCCATAAGTGTGTTGTTGAACTTAGCAATGACCTAGACGCTAGAGGTGTAGTGTTAAACTTAGCATCGTTCTTGGTTCAGCTTCGATACGGAAGTCTGAGGGAGAATGACTGTTAGAGGTTTAATATTGAACTTGGCAGCAACTTGATAACTGTTAGAAGTGTAATGTTAAACTTAATAGTAATTTGTCAGAGGTGTGGTGTTAACTTGACAGAAATTGACTCGTGATGGCAGCAATTTGAGGACCTGCCATTCTACTGATGAGAATGACAAGTGGAATTTTAAAAGTGTCAGAGGTGTAGTGTTAACCTGACAAATTTGAAGGCTTGCTACTCCATATAGAGTTGACAAGTAAGGTTTGTACTCGATAGGGAGTATTGAAAATTTTCATTACCAGAGGTATAGTGTTAACGTAGCAATGATTGTATTTTATAGACCTACCATTCTGTGTATGAGAATTGGTAAGGGATTTTAGAGGAAAGAGGGTGGAATCTTGTCCACTTAGGATTTTTAGCAAACCCTCAGCTATCAACGGATTTGAGGTGCCTTTACCAACTACCGTTTGAGTTGGGCTAGCCATGCTATTCCCCTCAGCATGGTGAGTTATCGAAGACTTATGTTAGGCTTAGAAGCCAACATTTTCCTCTGTCCTTAGCCGTCAGAGACGTCGGACATTAATGAAGAGAGCAATATTAAAACCCAAGTTTCGCCTTTCGTTTCTTTATCAATATTTACACCATGCATCATGGTACAGTCAGTGCCCGATTAGCTTGTCACCGATCTACCGTGATATGACCTAATAAAGGAAAGAAACTTTTCTTGGATCTGGGGCTTTGATCAGAGATGTAATTTTAACTTGATCGGCAGAAGAGTACTATTAAGGATAGTACTTCTTCAGGAACCTGCCATTGATCGGCATCATGAGAGTATCGCCATTTGAAGTTATGAGGCGATATAATCCATTTGAGTAGACTGACTCTACTACAAATGGTCCTTTCCATTTGGGCTGAAATTTTCCTTTTGTCTTATGTGTCATCACCATAGGTCTTCGACGGCTAAGACAAGGTCACCTTTCTTGAAAGTTTGCACTTTAACTTTCTTGTTGAAGGCTCTGGTAATCCGGGCTTGATAGAGCTCGATTTGTTGTTGGGCCTGCAGACGTTTATCATCTAAGGCCTCCAATTCTTGGAGTCGCTGTCGATGCTTCTCCTCACTTGTCATCTCCGTTGTCAAGGCGACGCGTAGAGATGGGATTTGGATTTCTAGTGGGAGCACGGCTTCACACCCATATACCAAAGAAAATGGCGTAGCTTTAATTTGGGTTCGAACAGTTGTGCGATAAGCCCATAAGCATTCACCTAGCTTGTCGTCCCAGTCACGCTGACTTTTCGAGGCGAATTTCTTAAGAAGCTTGCCAATGGTTTTGTTGAAAGCTTCTGCGAGACCGTTAGCGGCAGGGTAGTAGGCTGTCGAGAACACACTCTGGATTCTGAACTTAGCGCAGAACCTCTGGAAAGCTTGACTGATGAACTGGGGCCCATTGTCATGGATGATTCGCCGAGGTACACCAAAACGGTAAATGACGTGATGTTTAACGAATTTGATCACATCAGATGACTTTACCTCCTTCAGAGGAATGGCCTCAGCCCATTTGGAGAAGTAATCAGTTATGGCTAAAATAAACCGATGTCCTTTTAATGATGGTGGGCTGATAGGGCCAACTACATCCATCTCCCACATCTCAAATGGCCAGGTAGAAGTCATAGAGTGAAGGTACCCTGGTGCTTGATGGATGAAATCACCATGCACTTGGCAGGCGTGACATCTTTTGGCATAGGTGATGGCGTCAGCGATCATCTTAGGCCAATAATATCCCAACCTTTGGAGTCGATTTGCAAGTTTTGGGCAAGGTTGATGGGCTCCACACATGCCGTCATGGGCTTCTTTCAATACCTCCCGTGCTTCTTTTTGCGATAAGCAGCGAAGCAAGATCCCGTCATGCGATCGACGATACAGTGTTCGTGTGATCGCATTATAGTAGAATTTGGGGGCTTTCTTTCTGATGGCAGCCGCTTCTTTGGTGTCCTCAGGCAGGATGCCGTACAAGACATAATCGATGTAAGGGAATCGCCAGTCTCTAGGCTCTGGGCCGGTTGACGACTCAAGAGCTTTTTTGTCTTGACAATCTCCCGTTGACTCCTGGTAGTCCTCAAGAACAATTCTCGGGCAATAAAAGTCGTGGCTGTGGAGGAATATTTTCTCTACCACTCCAGCTGGAAGGGCTAAGGAGGCAGCGAGAGATGCCAGTGCATCCGCATGCGCATTTTGCTTGCGTGGTACATGGTCAATGTAAAAGTTTGTGAACCTTTCGGCCATGTGGACAGTTGCGTTATAATAGGGTACTAGATCTTCATGGCTGACTTCGTACTTCCCATGAACTTGGCTGACGATAAGTTTAGAGTCACCGTATGCCTCAAGATTTTTAACGCCAATTTCATCGGCGAGTTGCATCCCAATCAAAAGGGCATTGTACTCCGCTACATTGTTGGAACAAGGCTCGGTTAACGAGACAGCTCGAGGAATCACATAGTTCTATAGGGAGACGAGTACTACCCCTATTCCTGCCACTATATGTCCTTTTGGGCTTGTTCTCGATGCACCGTCAAAGAAAAGTTGCCAACTTGCCTTTCAAAAGATGTCTAGGTGAGGCAGACTTCAGCGACCTTGTCAGGGAGATCCTCGTAAAGTTCGACTGCCCTCAGATCTGGATGCTCAGCCAGGAAATCCGCCATCGCTTGTCTTTTAATGGCCTTTTGTGGTAAAAAGTTTATTTCATATTGGGATAGCAATATGGCCCATTTTGCCAGTCAGCCGTTTAACGATGATGGCTTTGTCATGAGTAACCTCAAGGGATTGACTTTTGATACGACGTTTATAGTTTAGCCTACCAAATAGTGTTGCATTTTCTGAACAGCGAACACCAATGCCAAATATTCCTTCTCGATCGGGTTGTACCGATGTTCGGCCCTGATCATTGTTCTACTCAAATAGTAGATCGCTTGCTCTCGTCCTTGATCATCGTTCTGGGCTAGTAAAGCTCCTAAAGAATGATCCATTGCTCGGACGTATATCAGGAAAGGTTTTTCGTACACCGGAGCTGCAAGGACTAGTGGTTGTGTGAGGTACTGTTTGATTTCCTCAAATGCTTGCTGACAAGCGTTGTCCCAAATGAACGAAACACCCTTCTTCATTAATTTGGTAAAGGGTTGGCATCTTCCGGAGAGATTTGAGATAAACCTTCGGATGTACGCCAATCGTCCTTGCAATCCCCTGAGCTCCTTGAGGTTTCTCGAAGGTTGCATCTCCTGGATAGTGCGAACCTTTTCCGGATCCAAATGAATTCCCGTGGAGGTTACGACAAATCCTAGGAATTGCTACTAGCCACCCCCAGGAAGGATTTGGTGGGGTTCATCTTCAATTGATGGGCCCGCATGATGTTGAAGACAACCTTTAAATCAGTTATATGATCACCTTTAGTGCGGCTTTTATGTAACACCCCGATTCTGCGGGTACGGAGACGTTACTGCAACGTATATACGCAGGTCAGAAATACCCTACGTATATACGCTAAGAATCAGTACAGGCAAGAATCAGAGTACGGAAGCAAGTGGTGCATTATACATTCCAACACATGAGTACAATTACAAAGTTATCACCAGAGGTGATCCAATATTACATGAATATTACATCACTGATATGCGCAATTGCAAGATTACAAAAAGATATACAAGTATGAATAGTACAAAAGGCACTCACGAGTGTACAAAGGGAAAACTCGAGAGGCACACAGGGGGCCTAGAAGGATAGAGCTCTGAACGGTCTGCTGGAGATCCACGCTACTGCTACGCCACTTTGATCAGCAACAGGGAGAATCCACACGCTCCAAGCTCCAGAACCTGGACATGAGGATCCAGAGGAGTCAGAACTCCCCAGGCGAGTGGTGAGGCAAAAGCCAGATGGCGTGCAAGGATAAGCACATGTGTATCGATAAAACCGAATCATAATCATGCATTGAAAACCGTGTCGTGAGCAGAAGCATGTAAGCACGTAGATGTATGACAGGTGATATCAAGTAGGAACTGCTCATGGAATAATAAGATAGGAGCAGTAGACTGATAGAATGGAATAGGGTTAAATAACATGGTATGAGTAGCTAATATGATCATACTCATAAAGCCGAAAATCCGAAGTAAAATCCAGTACAAGCAAATATGGTAAGGCATATCACAAATTCATAGATGGCATCTTTTATAATTAGAGCCGTCTAAGTTGCAGGTTTCAGTATGCGTCCCATTCCACATACTTCTACTTACAACTTAAAGAGCATGTTATCATCTTGGCACTTTATTATTATTATTACTTGTCTTACCCTGATATCTAGATATGTGAACTAGCGTCCCAGCACACATATATCCATATCTGAGTAAAGCAAGGCTGTTATTGGAAACCAACGGGGGTATCAACGAACAATGTTTACAGTGTGTCCCGTACATGCCCGGGACCACGACCCAGGACGTTCCATCGCTGGTGTATGGAACCGGCCGCAAGGCCTACAAGAGGGTCTTATGGATGCCCTTATCATGATGGTACCAGGAAGGAGGGAGCCAGCACTCCCCTCGGTCCCCTGGAGGTCCACAGGTCAGACCGGAAGTTTTAGTTGCACAACATGCCTAATACCACTGTAAACACGAACATGTATTGATGGCCGCAAGTTTCTCCCGACCCGATACAAGTTGTTCCTTTTTATTATTTATTATGTAATTATCAGATTTCGGGAATGAGCAGGAACAAGTCAGGAATATCAGGAATATATGTGTATCAGGAGTACAGTTTGTACTATAAAATATCAAGATGTCAGGTCATCATTCCCGTTATCGTGATAATCATGAGAGTCAAGTATATCATGCCGGGTGTCAAGTGATAGCATGACAAGAGGGTGATATTTGGCAGGTGACCAATCATGTCAAGAGATTGATAATAGTCCGGTGGCAAGTCATGTCATAACAAGGGTTATTGCCAAGTAGTAGCATGTCTGGAGTCAGGTGATAACACATCAGTTGTCAGATGATACAAACAAGTGCTAAATAGTAGCATGTAATTGACAGGTATGAAGTAATGGCATATTAAGTGTTAACATGTCAGGTAAGTACATGGCATGTGATAGAGTAGTAGCTGAGCACAACCAAGCGGAGCTGAGCAAGCTGGAGGCACAAACCGCAAACAGTATTTAACACTGGAGCGTCTGACAAGATTACCGGGACAACTCGGCTTAAAGTGCGAGTAGAAAGTCCGCAAGCATCTTGCCTAGACGAATCTAGTGGTAAAGCACTGAACGCTGATCATGATAACCAGGCGGAGCTGAACAAGCTGAAGGCACAGGCAACGAACAGGGTTTAGACACTAATGCGCTTGGCGAGGTCACCGGGATGACTCGTTTTAGGATACGAATAGAAAGTCTGGAAACAACTTGCCTAGACGAATGTAGTGAATAAAACGCTGAGCGCTAAGTATGCTCACCAGACGGAGCTGAGAAACCTGACGGTCCCAATCAATTCTCTTTCGAGATAGTGAGAGACTGGAGGCTGAAGGACTGAAAGACCAAGAACGCTCGGGGTTCAAGCGCACTCTCGGTGGCTATCAGCCATCCCAGGAGTGGGCAGAAACCCAGAGTTCAACCACCACGAAGGGTCGGCCACGCATAGTATAAAGCAGTAAAATACAGATAAACATGGAATAAAATATATGGCGACCCGACAAAGCGGGGGAACCCAAATGGAGGCGAGAGCGAGGACACTCGCCTAAATCACCGGAATGCCGAAAAGTCTGAAATCCATGGAACTCACACACGCGTCATAAAATATAATAGACGCGGGGGTCGCAGACGCGGGAGTCGCGTCGCGGAAATAGCAGACGCGGGAATCACAGACGCGGGAGTCGCGTTGCGTAGAAGCCACAAACGCGGGGTTCGAGACCCGCGTTCAAGTCAGGGCACGAGGAGAATGCGGACGCGGTCATGGGTTCCGCGTCGCGTTAACATGAGAAGAACACAGACGCGGGTATTAACTCTGCGCCGCGTCAAAACAAGAGGAACACGGACGCGGGCATAAGCTCTGCGTCGTGTTGACACGAGAGGGACACAGACGCGGGCCTGGACTCCGCGTTGCGTCGATACAAGAACGCGAAGGCCGCGTTAAGGAATTGTCTGGACGCAGGAGTGAGATCCGCGTCAGCAATCATCAGAGAGAGAGAGAAAGAGAGATGGGAGACGCATGGATAGGGAGAGAAAAAGGGAAAGGTGATTGCTTTGGTGGTGGTGTTATTTGGTGAAGGAGTTGGATTTTGATAGAGTAATAAAAAGGAGGTGATGTTGGAGGTTGAAGTAGTGGAGATGGAGGTGGTGTTGTGATGGTGAAAGTGATGGTGGAAGTGAAGATGGTGGTGGAAAATAGTAGAGGTGATGATGATGTTAGTTGTTGTCGTTGTAATCGTCACCGTAATGATTACCGGAATAATCGTGAACGATTACCGGAATAATCATCGAAGATGTTACCGACGAAGAAGAGCTCGGCCCCAATCTAATGGAGGTGACCGGCCCTTAAGAAGATGATGGGATGGTGGTTTTGTGGAGAGGTTTGTTGTGGTGGTAGTTTTAGAAAAGGTAAAGGAGATGGTGGAGGTTTGGTGGAGTTTGTTGGAGTTTGTGGTGGTTTACATGGAGATAGAGGAGGAAGAAGATGAAGGTAGTGAGTTGGAGAAGTTGTAGTGGTTGTTGTTGTGGTGGAGATGAAGGAGGAGTTGGTGGTGGTTAAGGTGTTGGTGAAGAGAAAAATGAAGTGGAAAGATGAAGGAAAGGTTTATATAGGAATTGGATTTGTGAAGGTAATGTAAAAAGTGTTTAGAGAGGGGGTTTTTTGTAAAATTGAGGGGTTAGGTGGCTCTTTGGCCGGCCATGGTGATGGGAGAGGAGTTTGAGTGGTTTTGGATATTTTGGAGAAGATATTTGTGGTGGAGAAGATATTTTGGAGAAGATATTTTGGTGGAAGAATGGAGAAGTTTGGAGAATTTGGTGGAAAGAAAAGGAAAGAAAGAAAAATGAAAAAGGAAAGAAAATAAAAAAAGTAAGATATTTTATTGGAAGAAAAGTGAAAATAATTAGAGTAGCGGATTCCCGGGATTCGGTTGCGGATGCGGAAAACTTTCGGAAAAATACCGAAATCGTCCCGAAATCAAGTATCTTGGAACGAACCGCAAAAATTCTCAAAAATCAAGAATATTATTCTATGAATCACGGTGAAATCCTTTTCAAGAAATACTTTATAATTTTTTTTAATTAAAAATCCTGGAATCGGCCGTCAATATCGGTCGACACCAAGTCTGGCGGAAATTTGATAAATTCTGAAAATTCTCAAAAAATGAATTAAGATAGTAATTATTATTCTAAGAAAATATGTGAAAGCGTTTTCTCAAAATTTGACTCCATTTGTAAATTAAAAATCTAGAAGTCGGTCAGCGGTGTTGGTCGACACCGGTTTTGAAGATTTTCATTTTAATTCAGGAAAATTCCAGAAAATCACGGAAAATCTAAAATATTGGAAAACGATGTTTAAAACTAAAGTCGGTCAAATCTAAATACCAAAAGACCAAATCGAGTAATACCCTAGGATCGGGTCCTCAGTTCAGACTAGGGCTGACTCCGAGTACGTGAATCCGGGTCCAAGACAAAATGATCATATAAATAATTCATAATACAAAACAAATAAAGGAAGTAAATTGAAAAATATGATCGAAAAATCTGAATACGCAACTAAGTACGTATTCCGGGAGTGGGGTGTTACAATCCATCCACCTTACAAAAAATTGCGTCCTCGCAATTTCGATAAGGGGTAAATTGAACACAAGGAGGACAAGGGCGGAATTTATACCAATTAAGATATGAAGCACTATAGGTAGGGCTCTCAAGTTGACTGAACAATAATCTGAATATAGACATCCTCTACACTTCCGGCTGTATAAGTCTTCGAACGATGCCGAATAATACTGACTGATAACATAACTTTGCAATAGAATTCCCGCTGTACTGCTTACTTAATGTCACTCTGAGAATGAGCCAGAATACTGAAGATAAAGAAAACCCTGATAGTCCTGAGCATAATAAAGAAGACCGATAATTGAGAATTCCGAATACAAGGCATCAATCACTCTGAAAGATAAAGCCGAGAATGTAGAATATCCGTAGAGAATTCCGACTACTGACTTCTGAAAGATAACCTGATAGCAGATCCATTCTGAGAATACCCGAACCTTATAGAGTTGGCCGAAGAGATCATATAATAACTTCATTCAGAACCAGCCACTACCTCTCTAGTCTATTCATATCTTAAGTTGGTATAAAGGATTCGAAAAACAAAAAACAGGGTAAAGATGGAAGGGATTAGGAATCAAAGGAAAGATGATCAAGAATAGATAACTCTGTACTTGTAGTTGGAGTATATAACCAGGACTCATGCATTCCAGTTGCAAATTTCTTTACCATTAATTTGCCATCTGGACGTACTGAGGATGTAGAACCTAGGCTCTGATACCATCCTGTAACGCCCCGATCCTGCGGGTACGGAGACGTTACTGCAACGTATATACGCAGGTCAGAAATACCCTACGTATATACGCTAAGCATCAGTACAGGCAAGAATCAGAGTACGGAAGCAAGTGGTGCATTATACATTCCAACACATGAGTACAATTACAAAGTTATCACCAGAGGTGATCCAATATTACATGAATATTACATCATTGATATGCGCAATTGCGAGATTACAAAAAGATATACAAGTATGAATAGTACAAAAGGCACTCACGAGTGTACAAAGGGAAAACTCGAGAGGCACACAGGGGGCCTAGAAGGATAGAGCTCTGAACGGTCTGCTGGAGATCCACGCTACTGCTACGCCACTTTGATCAGCAACAGGGAGAATCCACACGCTCCAAGCTCCAGAACCTGGACATGAGGATCCAGAGGAGTCAGAACTCCCCAGGCGAGTGGTGAGGCAAAAGCCAGATGGCGTGCAAGGATAAGCACATGTGTATCGATAAAATCGAATCATAATCATGCATTAAAAACCGTGTCGTGAGCAGAAGCATGTAAGCACGTAGATGTATGACAGGTGATATCAAGTAGGAACTGCTCATGGAATAATAAGATAGGAGCAGTAGACTGATAGAATGGAACAGGGTTAAATAACATGGTATGAGTAGCTAATATGATCATACTCATAAAGCCGAAAATCCGAAGTAAAATCCAGTACAAGCAAATATGGTAAGGCATATCACAAATTCATAGCTGGCATCTTTTATAATTAGAGCCGTCTAAGTTGCAGGCTTCAGTATGCGTCCCATTCCACATACTTCTACTTACAACTTAAAGAGCATGTTATCATCTTGGCACTTTATTATTATTATTACTTGTCTTACCCTGATATCTAGATATGTGAACTAGCGTCCCAGCACACATATATCCATATCTGAGTAAAGCAAGGCTGTTATTGGAAACCAACGGGGGTATCAACGAACAATATTTACAGTGTGTCCCGTACATGCCCGGGACCACGACCCAGGACGTTCCATCGCTGGTGTATGGAATCGGCCGCAAGGCCTACAGGAGGGTCTTATGGATGCCCTTATCATGATGGTACCAGGAAGGAGGGAGCCAGTACTCCCCTCGGTCCCCTGGAGGCCCACAGGTCAGACCGGAAGTTTTAGTTGCACAACATGCCTAATACCACTGTAAACACAAACATGTATTGATAGCCGCAAGTTTCCCCCGACCTGATACAAGTTGTTCCTTTTTATGATTTATTATGTAATTATCAGATTTCGGGAATGAGCAGGAACAAGTCAGGAATATCAGGAATATATGTGTATCAGGAGTACAGTTTGTACTATAAAATATCAAGATGTCAGGTCATCATTCCTGTTATCGTGATAATCATGAGAGTCAAGTATATCATGCCGGGTGTCAAGTGATAGCATGACAAGAGGGTGATATTTGGCAGGTGACCAATCATGTCAAGAGATTGATAATAGT
The DNA here is from genome assembly GCA_038442645.1 of Agave tequilana. Lineage (NCBI taxonomy): Eukaryota > Viridiplantae > Streptophyta > Magnoliopsida > Asparagales > Asparagaceae > Agave > Agave tequilana. The sequence goes on from JAVJIF010006907.1 coordinate 43,832, forward strand.
CCGGTGGCAAGTCATGTCATAACAAGGGTTATTGCCAAGTAGTAGCATGTCTGGAGTCAGGTGATAACACATCAGTTGTCAGATGATACAAACAAGTGCTAAATAGTAGCATGTAATTGACAGGTATGAAGTAATGGCATGTTAAGTGTTAACATGTCAGGTAAGTACATGGCATGTGATAGAGTAGTAGGTGAGCACAACCAAGCGGAGCTGAGCAAGCTGGAGGCACAGACCGCAAACAGTATTTAACACTGGAGCGTCTGACAAGATTACCGGGACAACTCGGCTTAAAGTGCGAGTAGAAAGTCCGGCAGCATCTTGCCTAGATGAATCTAGTGGTAAAGCGCTGAACGCTGATCATGATAACCAGGCGGAGCTGAACAAGCTGGAGGCACAGGCAGCGAACAGGGTTTAGACACTAATGCGCTTGGCGAGGTCACCGGGATGACTCATTTTAGAATACGAGTAGAAAGTCTGGAAACAACTTGCCTAGACGAATGTAGTGAATAAAACGCTGAGCGCTAAGTATGCTCACCAGACGGAGCTGAGAAACCTGACGGTCCCAATCACTTCTCTTTCGAGATAGTGAGAGACCGGAGGCTGAAGGACTGAAAGACCAAGAACGCTCGGGGTTTAAGCGCACTCTCGGTGGCTATCAGCCATCCCATGAGTGGGCAGAAACCCAGAGTTCAACGACCACGAAGGGTCAGCCACGCATAGTATAAAGCAGTAAAATACAGATAAACATGGAATAAAATACATGGCGACCCGACAAAGCGGAGGAACCCAAATGGAGGCGAGAGCGAGGACACTCGCCTAAATCACCGGAATGCCGAAAAGTCTGAAATCCATGGAACTCGCGCACGCGTCATAAAATATAATAGACGCTGGAGTCGCGTCGCGGAAATAGCAGACGCGGGAATCACAGACGCGGGAGTCGCGTTACTAGAAGCCACAAACGCGGGGTTCGAGACCCGCATTCAAGTCAGGGCACGAGGAGAATGCGGACGCGGTCATGGGTTCCGCGTCGCGTTAACATGAGAAGAACACAGACGCGGGTATTAACTCTGCGCCGCGTCAAAACAAGAGGAACACGGACGCGGGCATAAGCTCTGCGTCGTGTTGACACGAGAGGGACACAGACGCGGGCCTGGACTCCGCGTTGCGTCGATACAAGAACGCGAAGGCCGCGTTAAGGAATTGTCTGGATGCGGGAGTGAGATCCGCGTCAGCAATCATCAGAGAGAGAGAGACAGAGAGATGGGAGACGCATGGATAGGGAGAGAAAAAGGGAAAGGTGATTGCTTTGGTGGTGGTGTTATTTGGTGAAGGAGTTAGATTTTGATGGAGTAATAAAAAGGAGGTGATGTTGGAGGTTGAAGTAGTGGAGATGGAGGTGGTTTTGTGATGGTGAAAGTGATGGTGGAAGTGAAGATGGTGGTGGAAAATAGTAGAGGTGATGATGATGTTAGTTGTTGTCGTTGTAATCGTCTCCGTAATGATTACCGGAATAATCGTGAACGATTACCGGAATAATCATCGGAGATGTTACCGACGAAGAAGAGCTCGGCCCCAATCCAATGGAGGTGGCCGGCCCTTGAGAAGATGATGGGATGGTGGTTTTGTGGAGAGGTTTGTTGTGGTGGTAGTTTTGGAAAAGGTAAAGGAGATGGTGGAGGTTTTGGTGGAGTTTGTTGGAGTTTGTGGTGGTTTACATGGAGATAGAGGAGGAAGAAGATGAAGGTAGTGAGTTGGAGAAGTTGTAGTGGTTGTTGTTGTGGTGGAGATGAAGGAGGAGTTGGTGGTAGTTAAGGTGTTAGTGAAGAGAAAAATGAAGTGGAAAGATGAATGAAAGGTTTATATAGGAATTGGATTTGTGAAGGTAATGTAAAAAGCGTTTAGAGAGGGGGTTTTTTGTAAAATGGAGGGGTTAGGTGGCTCTTTGTCCGGTCATGGTGATGGGAGAGGAGTTTGAGTGGTTTTGGATATTTTGGAGAAGATATTTGTGGTGGAGAAGATATTTTGGAGAAGATATTTTGGTGGAAGAATGGAGAAGTTTGGAGAATTTGGTGGAAAGAAAAGGAAAGAAAGAAAAAGGAAAAAGGAAAAGAAAATAAAAAAGTAAGATATTTTATTGGAAGAAAAGTGAAAATAATTAGAGTAGCGGATTCCCGGGATTCGGTTGCGGATGTAGAAAACTTTCGGAAAAATACCGAAATCGTCCCGAAATCAAGTATCTTGGAACGACCCGCAAAAATTCTCAAAAATCAAGAATATTATTCTAAGAATCACGGTGAAATTCTTTTCAAGAAATTCTTTATAATTTTTTTAATTAAAAATCCTGGAATCGGCCGTCAATATCGGTCGACACCAAGTCTGGCGGAAATTTGATAAATTCTGAAAATTCTCAAAAAATGAATTAAGATAGTAATTATTATTCTAAGAAAATATGTGAAAGCATTTTCTCAAAATTTGACTCCTTTTGTAAATTAAAAATCCAGAAGTCGGTCAGCGGTGTTGGTCGACACCGGTTTTGAAGATTTTCATTATAATTCAGGAAAATTTCAGAAAATCACAAAAAATCTAAAATATTGGAAAACGATGTTTAAAACTAAAGTCGATCAAATCTAAATACCACAAAGACTAAATAGAGTAATACCCTATGATCGGGTCCTCGGTTCAGACTAGGGCTGACTCCGAGTACGTGAATCCGGGTCCAAGACAAAATGATCATATAAATAATTCATAATACAAAACAAATAAAGGAAGTAAATCGAAAAATACGATCGAAAAATCTGAATACGCAACTAAGTACGTATTCCGGGAGCGGGGTGTTACAATCCATCCACCTTACAAAAAATTGCGTCCTCGCAATTTCGATAAGGGGTAAATTGAACACAAGGAGGACAAGGGCGGAATTTATACCAATTAAGATATGAAGCACTATAGGTAGGGCTCTCAAGTTGACTGAACAATAATCTGAATATAGACATCCTCTGCACTTCCGGCTGTATAAGTCTTCGAACGATACCGAATAATACTGACTGATAACATAACTTTGCAATAGAATTCCCGCTGTACTGCTTACTTAATGTCACTCTGAGAATGAGCCAGAATACTGAAGATAAAGAAAACCCTGATAGTCCTGAGCATAATAAAGAAGACCGATAACTGAGAATTCCGAATACAAGGCATCAATCACTCTGAAAGATATAGCCGAGAATGTAGAATATCCGTAGAGAATTCCGACTACTGACTTCTGAAAGATAACCTGATAGCAGATCCATTCTGAGAATACCCGAACCTTATAGAGTTGGCCGAAGAGATCATATAATAGCTTCATTCAGAACCAACCACTACCTCTCTAGTCTATTCATATCTTAAGTTGGTATAAAGGCTTCGAAAAACAAAAACAGGGTAAAGATGGAAGGATTAGGAATCAAAGGAAAGATGATCAAGAATAGATAACTCTGTACTTGTAGTTGGAGTGTATAACCAGGACTCATGCATTCCAGTTGCAAATTTCTTTACCATTAATTTGCCATCTAGACGTACTGAGGATGTAGAACCTAGGCTCTGATACCATCCTGTAACGCCCCGATCCTGCGGGTACGGAGACGTTACTGCAACGTATATACGCAGGTCAGAAATACCCACGTATATACGCTAAGCATCAGTACAGGCAAGAATCAGAGTACGGAAACAAGTGGTGCATTATACATTCCAACACATGAGTACAATTACAAAGTTATCACCAGAGGTGATCCAATATTACATGAATATTACATCACTGATATGCGCAATTGCGAGATTACAAAAAGATATACAAGTATGAATAGTACAAAAGGCACTCACGAGTGTACAAAGGGAAAACTCGAGAGGCACACAGGGGGCCTGGAAGGATAGAGCTCTGAACGGTCTGCTGGAGATCCACGCTACTGCTACGCCACTTTGATCAGCAACAGGGAGAATCCACACGCTCCAAGCTCCAGAACCTGGACATGAGGAGACAGAGGAGTCAGAACTCCCCAGGTGAGTGGTGAGGCAAAAGCCAGATGGCGTGCAAGGATAAGCACATGTGTATCGATAAAACCGAATCATAATCATGCATTGAAAACCGTGTCGTGAGCAGAAGCATGTAAGCACGTAGATGTATGACAGGTGATATCAAGTAGGAACTGCTCATGGAATAATAAGATAGGAGCAGTAGACTGATAGAATGGAACAGGGTTAAATAACATGGTATGAGTAGCTAATATGATCATACTCATAAAGCCGAAAATCCGAAGTAAAATCCAGTACAAGCAAATATGGTAAGGCATATCACAAATTCATAGTTGGAATCTTTTATAATTAGAGCCGTCTAAGTTGCAGGCTTCAGTATGCGTCCCATTCCACATACTTCTACTTACAACTTAAAGAGCATGTTATCATCTTGGCACTTTATTATTATTATTACTTGTCTTACCCTGATATCTAGATATGTGAACTAGTGTCCCAGCACACATATATCCATATCTGAGTAAAGCAAGGCTGTTATTAGAAACCAACGGGGGTATCAATGAACAATGTTTACAGTGTGTCCCGTACATGCCCGGGACCACGACCCAGGACGTTCCATCGCTGGTGTATGGAACCGGCCGCAAGGCCTACAGGAGGGTGTTATGAATGCCCTTATCATGATGGTACCAGGAAGGAGGGAGCCAGCACTCCCCTCGGTCCCCTGGAGACCCACAGGTCAGACCGGAAGTTTTAGTTGCACAACATGCCTAATACCACTGTAAACACGAACATGTATTGATAGCCGCAAGTTTCCCCCGACCCGATACAAGTTGTTTCTTTTTATGATTTATTATGTAATTATCAGATTTCGAGAATGAGCAGGAACAAGTCAGGAATATCAGGAATATATGTGTATCAGGAGTACAGTTTGTACTATAAAATATCAAGATGTTAGGTCATCATTCCCGTTATTGTGATAATCATGAGAGTCAAGCATATCATGCCGGGTGTCAAGTGATAGCATGACAAGAGGGTGATATTTGGCAGGTGACCAATCATGTCAAGAGATTGATAATAGTCCGGTGGCAAGTCATGTCATAACAAGGGTTATTGCCAAGTAGTAGCATGTCTGGAGTCAGGTGATAACACATCAGTTGTCAGATGATACAAACAAGTGCTAAATAGTAGCATGTAATTGAAAGGTATGAAGTAATGGCATGTTAAGTGTTAACATGTCAGGTAAGTACATGGCATGTGATAGAGTAGTAGGTGAGCACAACCAAGCGGAGCTGAGCAAGCTGGAGGCACAGACCGCAAACAGTATTTAACACTGGAGCGTCTGACAAGATTACCGGGACAACTCGGCTTAAAGTGCGAGTAGAAAGTCCGGCAGCATCTTGCCTAGACGAATCTAGTGGTAAAGCGCTGAACGCTGATCATGATAACCAGGCAGAGCTGAACAAGCTGGAGGCACATGCAGTGAACAGGGTTTAGACACTAATGCGCTTGGCGAGGTCACCGGGACGACTCGTTTTAGAATACGAGTAGAAAGTCCGGAAACAACTTGCCCAGACGAATGTAGTGAATAGAACGCTGAGCGCTAAGTATGCTCACCAGACAGAGCTGAGAAACCTGACGGTCCCAATCACTTCTCTTTCGAGATAGTGAGAGACCGGAGGCTGAAGGACTGAAAGACCAAGAACGCTCGGGGTTTAAGCGCACTCTCGGTGGCTATCAGCCATCCCAGGAGTGGGCAGAAACCCAGAGTTCAACGACCACGAAGGGTCGGCCACGCATAGTATAAAGCAGTAAAATACAGATAAACATGGAATAAAATACATGGCGACCTGACAAAGCGGGGGAACCCAAATGGAGGCGAGAGCGAGGACACTCGCCTAAATCACCGGAATGCCGAAAAGTCTGAAATCCATGGAACTCGCGCACGCGTCATAAAATATAATAGACGCAGGGGTCGCAGACGCGGGAGTCGCGTCGCGAAAATAGCAGACGTGGGAATCACAGACGCGGGAGTCGCGTTGCGTAGAAGCCACAAACGCGGGGTTCGAGACCCGCGTTCAAGTCAGGGCACGAGGAGAATACGGATGCGGTCGTGGGTTCCATGTCGCGTTAACATGAGAAGAACACAAACGCGGGTATTAACTCTGCGTCGCGTCAAAACAAGAGGAACACGGACGCGGGCATAAGCTCTGCGTCGTGTTGACACGAGAGGGACACAGACGCGGGCCTGGACTCCGCGTTGCGTCGATAAAAGAACGCGAAGGCCTCGTTAAGAAATTGTCTGGACGCGGGAGTGAGATCTGCGTCAGCAATCATCAGAGAGAGAGAGAGACAGAGAGATGGGAGACGCATGGATAGGGAGAGAAAAAGGGAAAGGTGATTGCTTTGGTGGTGGTGTTATTTGGTGAAGGAGTTGGATTTTGATGGAGTAATAAAAAGGAGGTGATGTTGGAGGTTGAAGTAGTGGAGATGGAGGTGGTGTTGTGATGGTGAAAGTGATGGTGGAAGTGAAGATGGTGGTAGAAAATAGTAGAGGTGATGATGATGTTAGTTGTTGTCGTTGTAATCGTCACCGTAATGATTACCGAAATAATCATGAACGATTACCGGAATAATCATCGGAGATATTACCGACGAAGAAGAGCTCGGCCCCAATCCAATGGAGTTGGCCGGCCCTTGAGAAGATGATGGGATGGTGGTTTTGTGGAGAGGTTTGTTGTGGTGGTAGTTTTGGAAAAGGTAAAGGAGATGGTGGAGGTTTTGGTGGAGTTTGTTGGAGTTTGTGGTGGTTTACATGGAGATAGAGGAGGAAGAAGATGAAGGTAGTGAGTTGGAGAAGTTGTAGTGGTTGTTGTTGTGGTGGAGATGAAGGAGGAGTTGGTGGTGGTTAAGGTGTCGGTGAAGAGAAAAATGAAGTGGAAAGATGAAGGAAAGGTTTATATAGGAATTGGATTTGTGAAGGTAATGTAAAAAGTGTTTAGAGAGGGGTTTTTTGTAAAATGGAGGGGTTAGGTGGCTCTTTGGCCGGCCATGGTGATGGGAGAGGAGTTTGAGTGGTTTTAGATATTTTGGAGAAGATATTTGTGGTGGAGAAGATATTTTGGAGAAGATATTTTGGTGGAAGAATGGAGAAGTTTGGAGAATTTGGTGGAAAGAAAAGGAAAGAAAGAAAAAGGAAAAAGGAAAAGAAAATGAAAAACGTAAGATATTTTATTGGAAGAAAAGTGACAATAATTAGAGTAGCGGATTCCCGGGATTCGGTTGCGGATGCGGAAAACTTTCGGAAAAATACCGAAATCGTCCCGAAATCAAGTATCTTGGAACGACCCGCAAAAATTCTCAAAAATCAAGAATATTATTCTAAGAATCACGGTGAAATCCTTTTCAAGAAATACTTTATAATTTTTTTAATTAAAAATCCTTGAATCGCCGTCAATATCGGTCGACACCAAGTCTGGCGAAAATTTGATAAATTCTGAAAATTCCAAAAAAATGAATTAAGATAGTAATTATTATTATAAGAAAATATGTGAAAGCGTTTTCTCAAAATTTGACTCCATTTGTAAATTAAAAATCCAGAAGTCGGTCAGCGGTGTTGGTCGACACCGGTTTTGAAGATTTTCATTTTAATTCAGGAAAATTCCAGAAAATCACAGAAAATCTAAAATAGTGGAAAACGATGTTTAAAACTAAAGTTGGTCAAATCTAAATACCAGAAAACCAAATCGAGTAATACCCTAGGATCGGGTCCTCGGTTCAGAATAGGGCTGACTCCGAGTACGTGAATCCGGGTCCAAGACAAAATGATCATATAAATAATTCATAGTACAAAACAAATACAGGAAGTAAATCGAAAAATACGATCGAAAAATCTGAATACGCAACTAAGTACGTATTCTGGGAGCGGGGTGTTACATTTTACTGCGATGTCGTCAACTTAGCATTCCACCGTTTTGCGCATGTGTTCGTTGAAAATGGCATTCATAGCCCTTTGATATGTCACCCCTACATTCTTTAGTCCGAAGGGCATGACGGTGTAGCAGTGTACCCCCAGTGGTGTCCTGAAAGAGGTATGTTTTTCATCGTCAGGATACATTTTGATTTGATTATATCCTGAAAATCCATCCATGAAGGACATTCGCTCGAATCCACACGTATTGTCAATCATGACATCTGTGATTGGCAGTGGGAATTAAAAAACACCTAGAGGGGGGGTGAATAGGTGTAATTGCTAATCTAATAACTTTTTAAAACATGTATGGATGAATGATGCAACGATCTCTCAAAACAAGACCAGGAGCCGTATACCCGGTGAGGGGTTCTGAACTCCTTCCTCGTGATTCCTCTGGATATGAGTTAGAGGTGCACAATGCAATCATATTGTATGAGAATTGATCGATAATAGCAAGGAATGAATGGTAAAGAGCACACAAGATATATCACAAATATCACAAACAAGTAATAAAGAGCAATAGAGAGCAATGAAAATAGAAAGCAATAGAGAGCAAGAACACAAAGCAATCACAAACACAAGATATTTGTTTAGAGGTTCGAGCCACCGCTCTACTCCCCGCCTTCACCGCCGTGAAGGATTTCCACTATCCACCGAGGACTTTACAAGGTCTACCGAAGACCGGAGTACCGAACTCCACCACTTACAAACCTCTACCGAAGAGGTATCTCAACAAGAACAAGAAGAAGGAACAAGTAGCCAAGTGATCACTAAAAGGATCACAAACTTCTTACAAACTTTCTCTTTACAACTTCCTTATAGAATGAAGAGGAAATTTTTGGCTCTAGAAGTGTAGTGAGAAAACAAACTCAGTTGTAAATGAATTTTGCTTGAAAACACAACTGAAAACAATAGCCAAGAATGCAAGAGAGAATTGAGAGCTTTGAAACTTTTCTTTCTTTTGAAAACTTGTAAACTAGGGATTTTTCTTGGTGTTTTTGCAAGAGACCTATCTCCTCCATTTATAGGGAGAGGAAGGGATTAAAACACATTTTAATTAAGCTCATTTGATCCCAAAATAATCCTAAAAACTAAGGAAGTTCTGCCAAAAAAAACAGATTTCAGAAAATCACCAAAGAGGAAAGAGCCGTTGGGGCTCTGCAGGCTTGGCGGTCGACCGTCCCGGTCGGCCGTCAGCCCTGCTGGCACATAGCCGTTGGGCTCGGGTCGACCGGTCGGCTGACCGGCCTCAAAAAGGAAACACAGTTTTATGCTGTCGGTCGGCCGGTCGGCCGTCCGACAAAAAACAGAGAGCAGAAACTTTTGGTCGGTCGACCGTTCGGTCGACCGACAAAAAAACAGAGAGCAATCTGTTTTCTGCCGGTCGTCCGGTCGGTCGGCCGACGGACGTGCACAAGCGTGCACGTCCTGACACAGGATTCGGTCGGCCGGTCCGGTCGGCTGGTCCAGCCTGAAACAGAAAAACAGACTGAAAATATTTTGAACTTTGGAAAAATTTCAGAATACTTTTGTATGAAATTTTGACTAAGTATCATGCTGGAAAGATAGAAATACATGATATAAACAAGATATAAAATATGTAAACATGAATCATGTATAGAGACCAAGGCATGAACTTTAAACAAAATATCAAAACTAAAAACTGTATTTTTGAAAAATGTGTGTGTGTGTCCTAGAGCCAATATTCTACAAACTCAAACTTTAACAAACTATTTCTTACATTGGTTCTAAATGACTACAAGGTCTTCAAGTGGGCTTCTCCATATGTGATCTTGCAAGCTTGAAACTTGAGCCTGAAATGAGGTGACTTGAGTCAACACACCTTCCTTTAGGGAAGAATGCTCCTAGAATCATTAGAACCCTAAAACACACTGAAACAACAAACATGATAAGTACAAATAACTATATATGTTTTGTGATCATCAAAACACACTAAACAGGTGATTGTAATCTTGGGCCAACAATCTCCCCCTTTTTGATGATGACAAAACATATAAGTTATTTTAAACAAATGGAAGAAGAGCTTGGAAGCTCCCCCTCAAAATATGCTATGTATAAAAGGAATGACTATGAATGACAATATACATAAAGCTAAAATCTATATAAAACCCAAGTAAAACGTAAGATGCAAAGCATCAAAACAAACTAACTTTTTCTCCCCCTTTTTGTCATACATCAAAAAAGGGTTAAACAAGATAAAAATGTTTTTCTTCAAGAATCCATAATACAAACATTCAACTCACCACAAATAAAAGAAAATCTAGCATAGTCTAGAGGTTTTGTAAAAATATCGGCAAGTTGAAATTCGATAGAAACATAATCAATATCAATATCACCTTTCTCATAATGATCCCTAAGAAAGTGATATCTAATGTCAATGTGCTTAGTTTTACTATGTTGATTTGCATTCTTGGTCATATGAATAGTACTAGTATTATCACAAAATATTTTAATATGATCAAAATGCAAATCATAGTCAAGGAGAGTATGTTTCATCCAAAGAACTTGTGCACAACAAGCTCCGGCTGCAACATACTTCGCCTCGGCGGTTAAAAGGGCTACCGAATTTGCTTTTTGGAAGACCAAGATACAAGATAATTACCAAGGAATTGACATGTTCCACTTGTACTCTTCCTATCTACCCTACAACCCGCATAGTCGGCATCCGAAAAACTCGTCATTGAGAATTGCCCGATTTTCGGATACCACAAATCCATTTCAATAGTGCCCTTAAGGTATCTAATTACGCGTTTAACCGCAATTATATGAGACTCTTTGGGACACGATTGAAAACGAGCACAAAGACAAATACAAAATATAATATCCGGCCTACTAGCCGTCAAATACAACAAACTACCAATCATGCTACGATAAAGCTTAATGTCTACATTTTTACCTTGTTCATCCTTATCAAGCTTTGTGGTTGTTGCCATGGGAGTTTTACTCACTCTAGCTCCTTCAAGCCCGAACCTCTTGATAAGTTCTTTTGTGTACTTGGCTTGATTGATGAAGATCCCATCCTTTCTTTGCTTGATTTGGAGACTAAGGAAATAGTTGAGCTCACCCATCATAGACATTTCGAATTCATCCTTCATGCATGATTCAAAAACTTGGCAAAGAGATTCATTAGTAGAACCAAAAATGATATCATCCACATAAATTTGCACAATAAGAATATCATTTTCAACATGTTTTGTAAACAAAGTAGTATCTATTTTACCTTTCTTAAAATCATTTGAAATTAGAAATGAAGAAAGTCTTTCATACCAAGCCCTAGGGGCTTGTTTTAAACCATAAAGAGCTTTGTCAAGTTTAAAAACAAAATCCGGATGTGTAGGATCAACAAACCCGGGGGGTTGTTCAACATACACCTCCTCCTTAATAAAACCATTTAGAAAAGCACTTTTAACATCCATTTGAAATAATTTAAAATCTTTATATGATGTGAATGCAAGTGTCATCCGTATGGCTTCAAGCCGTGCTACGGGTGCAAAGGTTTTTTCAAAATCGATTCCTTCGATTTGAGTGTAACCTTGGGCAACTAACCTAGCTTTATTTCTAACAATGTTACCCGATTCATCCAACTTGTTCTTAAAGATCCACTTAGTACCAATTGTTGGTCTATCGTAGGGCCTAGGAACAAGGTGCCAAACTTGGTTGCGCTCAAATTGATTGAGTTCCGCTTGCATGGCAAGCAACCAATATGAATCGGCCTCAGCTTCGAGGACGTTCTTGGGTTCAACATGAGAAATAAATGCATAGTGCCCACAAAAATCATAAAGTTTAGAGCGAGTGGTTACCCCTTTAGATACTTCACCTATAACAAGGTCCTTGGGATGATGTGGATTGTATCTCCAATCCTTTGGAAGTTGATGAGTAGGCTCCACTTCAATTGTTTGATTTTCATTTCCTTGAGCCTCTTCTACTTTAGCTTCACTTCCTTCATCATCCTTTGGCTTGCCTCCAATAGTAGGTGAGTCCTCCAAGGTAACTTTCTCCAAGCCTTCATCCAAAGAATTTATTTCTACAACATTCTTAACAAACGAATTAGATTCTTCAAACTTAACATGAATAGATTCCTCAATAGTCAAAGATGATCTATTGAAGATTCTATAATCCTTACTAGTATTAGAATAACCAACAAAAATAGCCTCATAAGATCTAGCATCAAATTTACCTAAATTATCTTTTGTATTTAAAACAAAGCACTTGCATCCAAAAACTTTAAAATAAGAGACATTTGGTTTTCTAGAAAAATAAATCTCAAAGGATGTTTTTGAAGTATTTTTGCACAAGAAAACACGATTTGATATATAGCATGATGTATTAACGGCCTCGGCCCACAAATAGTGTGGTAGACCATATTCACTAAGCATTGTCCTAGCCATCTCTTATAATGTTCTATTTTTCCGTTCAACTACTCCATTTTGTTGTGGAGTTCTAGGATAAGATAGTTCATGCTTAATTCCTTGTTCTTCACAAAAAGTGGTAAAGGGTAGGTTAATGAACTCACCTCCTCTATCACTTCTTATTCTTAAAATTGAAGTATCTTTTTCCTTTTCAACTATTTTCTTAAAGGCTTCAAAATGTGAAAAGGCTTGATTTTTATGTTCCAAAAAGAAAACCCAAGTAAAACGTGAAAAGTCATCAACCAAAACAAATGCAAAACGATTCCCACTTAGACTTTTGGTTTGAGTAGGACCAAATAAATCCATATGGATTAACTTCAAGGGACGTGATGTCATGATATCCTTGATTGACTTGAAAGAAGACTTGGTTTGTTTCCCAAGTTGACATGCGTCACAAACCCGGTCCTTTTCAAAATTCAAGTAAGGAATACCTTTTACCATTTCCTTTGTGTTTAACCTAGATATATGGTCAAAAGAAATGTGGCCTAATCTTCTATGCCACAACCAAGAGTCATCATCGAGGGCTTTTAAACAAGTAATATTACAAGACATATTAGACATATCAATCATATACACATTGTTTTCACGAAAATCAGAAAATACACAAGTATTAGACATTCTATCAATAACTTTACAAACTACATTATCAAAAACAACATCAAAACATTTATCACAAAGTTGACTAACACTCAAGAGATTATGCTTGAGGCCATCAACAAAACTACATTTTCTATTAAAGGGGATGTACCAAGTTTAACATTACCAATACCGATGATTTTACCCTTGGCATCATCTCCGAAGGTGACAGTGCCACCTTCATGGTATCTTGATAGGGTTGCAAAATTGTTGATATACCAAGTCATGTGCCTTGAGCAACCACTATCAAGATACCACAATCCTCTACATCGTTGGGCCTTGGACGGTACCTACATCATTTAACAAATTCATTGATTTTGGTACCCAAATTTTCTTGGGTCCTTGAAAGTTAGTGTTTCGAACCCAAACATTATGACGAGATGCATATAGTCTATCATAGCAAAAGTTAGCTAAGTGTCCTTTACGGCCACAATAAGAACATGAATACACTTTACCATACATGAATGCATGATGTGTGTGTGAAGTGTGAGCATGTTTTGGAGGTTTAGCATGATGTAGAGGTTGTGAAGTATAAACATGAGCATGAGCCTGAGTGTGAGCATGAGGTTGTTTCTTAGGGGCTTGTTTCTTAGGAAACATAGCCTCAAGTCTATTTTTATCAAATTCACACTTTTTCAAAACTACTCCTAAAGAATCAATTTTCTCTTTTAGCATGGTAATTTTAATTTTATCAACTTGTGAAAACTTACCTTTACAAGAAATCTTATAGTTGTCAAAATCTTTTTGGGTGAAACAAGAGTGGAAAGTAATTCATCCTTTTCTTTAACAAGAGTAAAAACTTGATAATTAAGAGACTCATTTTCCTTTTTCATTTTTAAATACTTTTTCTTTAGAAAATCATAGTTGTGTGAGAGTTCTACAAATGCTTCTCCTAATTCATCCATGGAAAGTTCATCATTAAGAGAAGTGGAAGGGGTTACCTTGTTTGTGCTTTCATTTGCCATGAAGCACATGTTTGCGGTGTCAGTTTCCTCCTCGGATTCGCTCTCGGAATCCCATGTAGCCTTCAGGGCTTTCTTCTTGTAAGGCTTCTTTAATGTGGAGGGCTTTACTTTATCCGGGCACTCCGCAACAATGTGACCCAGTCTTTGGCAATTGAAGCAAATAAATTTTCTCTCTTCTTTGCCTCCTTGCCATCTCCTTCTTCCTTGAAACTTAGCCTTGTTGTACATCCTCCGGACGTTCTTCATAAGAAGTGAGAACTCTTCGTCATCTTCTTCTTCATCATCTTCGTCGGAGTGTGTGGATTGACTTTTGAAGGCAATTGTTTTCTTCTTGGAAGGAGCCATGTCCTCCCTAGCTTTTCTCTCCATCTCATGGGTTTTGAGGTTCCCAATGAGACCAATTAGCTCCATCTCCTCCTTGTCATTGAATTCCTTCAAGGTAGTTGCTTTTACTTCCCATGAAGGAGGAAGAGCCCAGATGATCTTTCTTACGCTTTGGTCGTTGTCGATAGCATCACCTAGAGAAGAAAGTCCATTAGTGATCTTTGTAAATCTTGTAACCATATCATCTATGGTTTCATTCTCTTGCATGCAAAAGTTCTCATATTGGGACCGAAGAAGGTCTATCTTAGCCCTCTTCACTTGTGAAGTCCCCTCATGTGTCACTAGTAAGTATGTCCAAATCTCAAATGCGAATTTGCAATGGATGACCCTAGCAATGTCATCATCATTGAGGGCTTGAAGTAGTGCATAATGAGCCCTAGCATTGGCATCAAACTCCTTAGTCTCAATTTCGGACCAAGTGGATTCATCACCGGGGGGTGCACTAAAGGGTTTGGTCACGGCCTTTGCAACTCGACTTCCAAGAGATTGCAAGAAAACGGTCATCTTAACCTTCCATATGGGAAAGTTAAGTCCATCAAACTTAGGAGGGGTCTTAATACCATCGGCCATTTTTACTAAGTGAGAGATGAGAAATGAATGAAGTGATTAGCAAATAGAGGATCTCTCTAAGCTTGTTAAGCCAAGAGCCTAGAGACCTATGCTCTGATACCAATTGAAAAACACCTAGAGGGGGGGGGGTGAATAGGTGTAATTGCTAATCTAATAACTTTTTAAAACATGTATGGATGAATGATGCAACGATCTCTAAAAACAAGACTAGGAGCCGTATACCCTGTGAGGGATTCTGAACTCCTTCCTCGTGATTCCTCTGGATATGAGTTAGAGGTGCACAATGCAATCTTGTTGTATGAGAATTGATCGATAATAGCAAGGAATGAATGGTAAAGAGCACACAAGATATATCATAAAAATCACAAACAAGTAATAAAGAGCAATAGAGAGCAATGGAAATAGAAAGCAATAGAGAGCAAGAACACAAAGCAATCGCAAACACAAGATATTTGTTTCGAGGTTCGAGCCACCGCTCTACTCCCCGCCTTCACCGCCGTGAAGGGTTTCCACTATCCACCGAGGACTTTACAAGGTCTACCGAAGGCCGGAGTACCGAACTCCACCACTTACAAACCTCTACCGAAGAGGTATCTCAACAAGAACAAGAAGAAGGAACAAGTAGCCAAGTGATCACTAAAAGGATCACAAACTTCTTACAAACTTTCTCTTTACAACTTCCTTATAGAATGAAGAGGGAATTTTTGGCTCTAGAAGTGTAGTGAGAAAACAAACTCAGTTGTAAATGAATTTTGCTTGAAAACACAACTGAAAACAATAGCCAAGAATGCAAGAGATAATTGAGAGCTTTGAAACTTTTTCTTTCTTTTGAAAACTTGTAAACTAGGGATTTTTCTTGGTGTTTTTGCAAGAGACCTATCTCCTCCATTTATAGGGAGAGGAAGGGATTAAAACACATTTTAATTAAGCTCATTTGATCCCAAAATAATCCTAAAAACTCAAGGAAGTTCTGTCAAAAAAACAGATTTCAGAAAATCACCAAAGAGGAAAGAGCCGTTGGGGCTCTGCAGGCTTGGCGGTCGACCGTCCCGGTCGGCCATCAGCCCTGCTGGCACATAGCCATTGGGCTCGGGTCGACCGGTCGGCCGACCGGCCTCAAAAAGGAAACACAGTTTTGTGCTGTCGGTCGGTCGCGCGGCCGTCCGACAAAAAACAGAGAGCAGAAACTTTTGGTCGGTCGACCGTTCGGCCGACCGACAAAAAAACAGAGAGCAATATGTTTTCTGCCGTCGTCCGGTCGGTCGGCCGACGGACGTGCACAAGCATGCACGTCCTGACACAGGATTCGGTCGACCGGTCCGGTCGGCCGGTCCAGCCTGAAACAGAAAAACAGACTGAAAATATTTTGAACTTTGGAAAAATTTCAGAATACTTTTGTATGAAATTTTGACTAAGTATCATGCTGGAAAGATAGAAATACATGATATAAACAAGATATAAAATATGTAAACATGAATCATGTATAGAGACCAAGGCATGAACTTTAAACAAAATATCAAAACTAAAAACTGTATTTTTGGAAAATGTGTGTGTGTGTGTCCTAGAGCCAATATTCTACAACCTCAAACTTTAACAAACTATTTCTTACATTGGTTCTAAATGACTACAAGGTCTTCAAGTGGGCTTCTCCATATGTGATCTTGCAAGCTTGAAACTTGAGCCCGAAATGAGGTGACTTGAGTCAACACACCTTCCTTTAGGGAAGAATGCTCCTAGAATCATTAGAACCCTGAAACACACTGAAACAACAAACATGATAAGTACAAATAACTATATATGTTTTGTGATCATCAAAACACACTAAAACGGGTGATTGTAACCTTGGGCCAACAGGAATTCGTCCTTAGGACAGGCCTCGTTTAGATCATGAAAATCAATGCAGATCCGGATCTTTTCGTTCTTTTTAGCAACGGGGACGATGTTGGCTATCCAATCAGGATGTTGTTCTTCCCTAATGAAGCCAGAGTCTATAAGCTTTCTGACTTCTGATTGAATTGCCTCCATTACTTTCGGACGGAATCGTCGCTGTTGTTGTTTGACAGGCTTTACGCCCGTATTAATATTGAGGCGATGCATAGCCACTCGAGGATCAAGCCCAGGCATGTCCTCGTAATTCCAGGCGAAGACATCTATATATTCTTGTACAAGAGATATTAGATCCTTTTTCTCAGAAGGTGACAGGCCTTCGCTTATAAAGATGGGCTTAGGATCAGCCTCATCTCCTAGATTGATCTGAACAACCTTATCTTCTGTGGGTGGCTCGCGCTGTTCAAAGTGAGTATCCCAAAGAGCATTTAAATGCTTGATCCAGGGATCTGTATCGGATTGGATTATTTCTTCATCTCTGTCTTCCAGGTGGCTTGTTGAAACCATATTTACTGAAAGTTCTCTGAAGATGTTGCCGACACTAACATCTGACTCCCACGACGACGTGCCCGATGAGTAATCATGGCCTAATGACTCTTCAGAGTCAGAGGCTGATGGGATCGGGGTTGACACATAGCCCAACCCCCTGCGAGTCTGATGATAATAATCAGGAGTTTTCCCTTTCGGCACAAAAGATCGGAGTAGTGTTCTCCTCCCTTTGCCGAAATTCAGCCTTGGACCGTTTGTCAGATCATATCCCATGTTTTCCATCATTTTGAGTGCATTTGGCTCATAATGACCGAACTGAGGGGGTTCCTTCTCGCTTTCTGATTCTTCACGGGGCATTGGTTCGGACTTAATTCGTCCGAAAAGAATTGGTTTTTAGCCTTTCCGTCTTGCTGGAACCATGAATATGGATTCTTGCGCGTTACCAGCATCTCGGTATGTTTCGAAGGACGATTTCACTGGTACATGCAACGATGTCAAAGCATCCATTGCCGATCAGAGGTCATCATTCAGTTCGGTTCTAGTGTCTGACGGCACTGAATCAGAAGCGAACACAGAGAAATAAGCCAAATCTAATTCTTCATTAATATACCATCCGCCTACATCATCGGCGGTGTTATCAACATCGAGCTTATTAATGCTTGTTACAAGTGGATCTAGTTCCCACATGCACTCTTCTTTTTCTGGCTTGGTGTCGGCTTCATTACCAGAGTCTGGCTCCTCTGGTTGCGGGATTTTGTCTATTTCCACAGAGTCCTGATACAGGAGAGAATCTGTGAAATAATTCTCGACTCCCTTGAACGGATGCCTTTCGGCGATCAACGTTCGCACCTTTCCACTCCCGTCGATGTATTTCATGACTTGGTGGAGAGTAGAGGGAACGATAGAATTACGATGAATCCATGATCGTCCCAGCAGCAAATTGTAGGAAGTGTTGGCATCGATCACGTAGCATGTCACCTCCGACCTTAAATCCCCGATCTGGCATTTGAGCTTGATCTTCCCCATTGGACGGGTACCATTAGCATTGAACCCATAAATGGTAGTCTGGGTAGCGCTCAAACGGTGAGTAGGAATCCCTAGATGTTGCATGACCCGGCGAGGCATAATGCTCAATGCGAACCCGGGATCCACCTGAATGCGGCTTACTTCAGATGAACCAATATACCCTGTGAAGTACAGGGGTCGATCATGTTCCCTTTGACCTGCATATCATCTGCTGTGAAGGTGATGCAGGGAGCATTTTGGGAGGCATGGAGGCAATCCTCTACATCTTCCTCCTGTGGTCCAATCGGCACTTGGGTCATGAAAACCTCAGCATTAGCTAGGGCCTCTTGTAAAGCTTCTCTGGTTGATTTCGATAGCCTGAGGAGCTCATATAGAGTAATTCGGGCCAGGATATTGGCCAATTGAGTCAGGACGTCAAAGCAATAAGGAGCTGTGGATCCTTCCGCGATGCCTTTCGAGAGAACTTTGAAAAATCGAAGTTCTTTGTGTCTCTCCACGGGTTGTTTTGTGGAGGGCTTGGCTGACTCTGTAGCGGGTTTTGGAGGAGTTGTCGTCATTTCGTCATACTTTTTCAGATATGACTGACCCGAACGGGTTTCCGCCACAAGTTGGTTGGGTTCTGTGGCCAGAGCTATCATTTCCTCTTCTGAATCAGTCAGCGAGGGAACATCAGTTTCTGCTTCCCGAGAAGAGGCACATACGACATTACAGGATGAAGCTTTAGCTTTGGCTTTGGACTTTCTGCTGGTCACAGTGGTCCATTTCTGGCCGTCCACAAGGTCGGGATGGACCCACATGACTTCTCCCCGAGGTGTGGGAACAAGTACAAGGCCCTTCTCTTGCTGCTGGTGAGGGTCTATGTTGACCAATCTTAGCTCCCCACTTGGGACAGGGACTACTTCAGAGGGTGTTGGAGGTTGTCTTCCAAACTGGAGAAATGACGTCATATTGGCTGTCAATTTCTTCTACTCTGGACGGAGTTTTAATACCTCTGCGTCAATCAGAGCCTGAAGGATGTCTTTGAAGACATAATAGCTCTTGGTGGGGTGTCCCAGCATCCTATGATACAAGCAGTAGTTGGGACAATCGGTTTTACCGACTTCTTCAGGGCGTCTGGCTTCAGGAAGCTTCAGTCTGTTGCTCTTGTTAAGTAACTTGAATAGCAAGTCAACATGTTCGTCCTTGAAGGAATACTGCTTGCTAGCGCGCGGCTGACTTGAAGAGCCACTTTCCTTGACCGGTTGAGGTTTGACGGGGTATTTGGTCTCTGTCGCCAAGTTATCCTTCCTTTTCGCTTGGAGGGATGTGTCTGGCGCCCGCCTTGTCGACCTCTCAGGCCTGGGTTTGGTTTCTTCTGCCCTAACTCGGGCGATAATTTCTTCAGCCTGTTCACCTTGTTGGATCAATTGTTTCCAAATGCGGCTTTCGGCAACTCCTATTTGGGCGAGGAGCGAAGTTTGCAGATTGTGCCGGCATGTTTCCACTAGGGTGACCTGGGTTATACCGCTCGGACATCGGAGTGCTACATTCCGAAATCTTTCTACAAATGATTTGACGGATCTCCCTTTCGCTGCTTGGTGGCCAAAATAGTAGGCATGGTGACCTCTGAGTCATCTTCCAAGAAGCGCGTTAGGAAGAGCTTCTCCAAATCGCCCCAATTCTTAATGGAGCCTTCTGGGAGCTTCATGAACCATTCAAAGGCAAGCCCTTTTAGGGTGCCGATGAACAAACGTGCCAGGATGGCATCGTTATCTACCACATTCCCTGTCTGAGACTTAAAGTAGTGGATGTGTTGGTTCGGTGAACCTTTCTGTAATACCCCGTTCCCGGAATACGTACTTAGTTGCGTATTCAGATTTTCGGTCGTATTTTTTCGATTTGTTTCCTGTATTTATTCTGTATTATGAATTCCTTATATGACTGTTTTGTCTTGGATTGGGATTCGTGGATTCGGAGTCAGCCCTAGTCTGAACCGAAGGCCCGATCCTAGAGTATTACTCGATTTAGACATTCTGATAATTAGAATTGACCGATTTTAGTTTTAAATATCATTTTTCAATATTATATATTTTTTATGATTTTCAAGATTTTTCTGGAATTAAAATGAAAGTCTTTAAAACCGGTGTCGGCCAGTGCCGCTGACCGATTCCTGGATTTTTAATTCTCAAACAGTTTGGAATTTCATGATGGTCCTTTAGGCTTTATTCCTTAGAATCATATTTTCTACCTACATTCTTTTTCTGAGGATTTTATGATTTTATGAAAATTCCATCGGAGTCGGTAGGTAACTGATTCCGGGATTTTTAGTTTTAAAACTATAAAGTATTTCTTAAAACGGATTACACTATAATTCTTAGTTTAATATTCTTGATTTTTGGTAATTATTTTGGGTCGTTCCGAGATACTTGAATTTCGGACGATTCCGGTATTTTCCCGAAAGATTTCCGCATCCGCAACTGAATCCCGGGAATCCGCCACTTCCATTATTTTCATCTTCTTTCCCAAGAAAACATCTTCTCATTATAATTTATTTTCCTTTTTCCTTTTCCTTTATTTCTTTCCTTCCTCCACAAACCAAAGCCTTTTCCTATTTTCCAAAATTCCAAATTCCATTTTTCTTCCACCAACTTCCTCATTAAATGCCCTCTTTTTCTCTCTCTTCCTTGGCCGGCCAAGTGGCCAAGAGAAGGACACTCATCCCCCTCCTCCACTTTGCAAAAACCCCCCTCTCTTCTACTTTAATTGCATCACCTTCACAAATCCAAAAACCTATAAATACTTTTCCTTTTCATTTCTAATCCTTTTTCACTTCATTCTTCACTTCACCTTTCTCTTTCTTCTCTTCACCAAGAGCCAAACCCTAGCCACCTCCATCTCCTTCATCTCCACCACCACACCTACTCCAACTTCTCTCCTTCATCTTCTTCCTCCTTCATCTCCATGGGAAGCCACCACAAGGTCATCAACTCCAACCACTTCATCAACTCCACCAACATCTCCACTCTCTTTTCCATCATCAACCACTCCTTTTGGTAAGTAATTTTCATCACCAAGGCTTGATTAATTCTTAGTATACTTAAGTTTATCTATCATGTTCAATTGTGTCTTCAAATCCATGATTATTTAGCCATCAAACAAAACCCTAGAAAATCTGTTCTGTTTGCTGTTTCCCACGATTAGTCGACTAGACCTATAGATTAGTCGACTAGAAAACCCTAGCTGAAACGTAACCTTTCTGGAGCACAGTTTTAGTCGACTTAGGTTATTTATTAGTCGACTAGACACCTCGATTAGTCGACTACTCCCTTGACCCTAGTCGACTAACCTTTCCTGAACCAGAAACCCAAACTCTCTGTATCACAGTATTAGTCGACTTGACATGACTGTTAGTCGACTTGAGATGTCTGTTAGTCGACTACTCTTTCCACCCAGTCGACTAACTTTTCCTGGATCAGAATATCAACTCTCTGGAACCCAGTTTTAGTCGACTATACCAAACTGTTAGTCGACTAACTCCACTATTAGTCGACTACTCTTCCATCCTAGTCGACTAACTTTAGCTGGTTGTCTTAGTTGATTCCTTTCTTGAATATGAACCTTACCCTCTAGCCTTATATCATGTATTAGTATTGCTTGACTTGTCACTTGACAAACATCATCTTACCTTCTCTCTTTCTCTCTCTCCTCTTCACTCTACATAATTATATCACA
This sequence comes from Agave tequilana, assembly GCA_038442645.1. NCBI lineage: Eukaryota > Viridiplantae > Streptophyta > Magnoliopsida > Asparagales > Asparagaceae > Agave > Agave tequilana. The sequence continues at coordinate 65,902 of JAVJIF010006907.1, forward strand.
GGTTATGGCGCATCCCGAGCTTCCGTGGATTTTGGATGTTTTAGCATATTGGTGATTTAGGCGAGTAGTCTCGCTCTTCTCTATTTGAGTTTCCCGTTTCATCGGTCGATAAGTATTTCGCTTCTTATTTCCATATTCATGTATTGCACTACAATTGCTCATATTATGGTAGCTTCATCTTGTACTTGTGCCATGCTATTGATATGCTTACTTCTTTATCATATACTATGCGTGGCAGACCCTTCGTGGTCGTTGTATTCTTGGTTTCTGATATGTTATCACTTGCCCTGCTATTATTTCAGACCTGTCAGTTATATGCTACCTTTTAACACATGTATATCACTTTGGCAACTGTGTTATTACCTGACCATCTGACATGCCACTAATTGGCAAGACCTTCTTGTTATGTCATGATTTACCCAGACTATTATCAATCTCTTGTCATGTTTGATTGCTTGTTAAATATCATCACCTTATCATGCTATCTCTTGGCACCAAGCATGATGCGCCTGATTCTGATATAATTATCATGATAACGGAATGTAGTATCTGATCTCCTGTTACGATTCTAGTTATGTATTCCAGTTATGTACTCCAGTTATGATCCTGCTCATTCCCTTAATCTGATAATTATGTTAATAAGTCATAAAAAGGACAACTTGTATGGGGAATGGGAGGAAGTGATGGATGCCGGAATGATACCTTGCTTATAATAGTGGAATAAAATATTGACGATTCGTGTTAGTGGGACTTTGGGCCCACAGAAGATGCGTGTTAGGGGGACTTAGGGCCTCCAAACTGGTCCCAGGTGTATGAGAACTACTATAAGAAGTGATATCAGTTCTCCATCTGCTTCCGTTAACAACCCCTGGCTTGCTTATATATGGATGTATGTGGGTTGGCCGTACACCAGGTCACATACCTAGATATATGGGTCAGACAAGTAATAATAATAATAGATTCTGCTATGATTCCTGTTACACTTGCTATACATGTTATGATTCCCGTTTTGTATTCCTGTTTGGCTTTCATATGATTTGCAACTCTGATTCTATACGCTTGGATCTCTGTGGCATGAGATAATGGTATATAGATGAGGGTTTCCTTGTTTGGATTATTCCTTCGATGTATTAGTCTCATGGGACCGTGACTTAAGCGTATACAATCACTTTTGCTTGTAATCAGCTTCACTTGGTTTTCCTGTTTTATGATGATTAGGTCATACCTGTTCATATATACTTCATTTGTGTTCTAACCCTCCTGTCTTCTGTACTTGACACTTGTGCTCCTCCTGACTCGCCACCTGGCATCCATATTCCTACTCGCCTGGGGAGTTTCACTGACTCCCCTGGATTCCCATGTCCAGGTTTCGGAGCTTGGAGCGTGTAGATTCTCCCCCCTTGCGGATCAGAGTAGCGCAGCGGCAGCGTGGATCTTCAGCCGATCATCCAGAGCTCCATCCTTCCAGGCCCCCTTGTGAGTGCCCTTTTTCTATTCATACTTGTACATTTCCTTGTATACTTGTATGTGAGCGCCCTTTTATGCTGTTCATATATGTATATCTCTTGTACTCTCGCATTTGCGCATATCTGTGATGTATTATTATTGTAATATTCATCACCTCTGGTGATAACTCTGTGATTGTATATATATATGTGTTGGAATGTATAATGCACCATTTGCTTCCGTACTCTGATTCTTGTCTGTACTGATGCTTAGCGTATATACGGGAGGGTAGTTCTGACCTACGTATATACGTTGCAGTGACGTCCCCGTATCCGTGGAATCGGGGCGTTACAGGATGGTATCAGAGCTTAGGCTCTAACTTCCTCAGTACGTCCAGAGGGCAAATTAATGGTAAAGAAATTTGCAACTGGAATACATGAGTCTTGGTTATACATTCCAACTACAAGTGCAGAGTTATCTATTTCTTGACTATCTTTCCTTTGATTCTTAATTCCTCCTATCCTTTCCCTGTTTTGGTTTTATGAAGCCTTATACTATCTTAAGATATGACTAGACTAGAGAGGTAGTGGCTGGTTCTGCATGAAGCTATTATGTGATCCCTTCGGTGAATTCTATGAAGCTTGGTATTCTCCAGATCGATCTTGATCTGGCTATCTTTCAGAAGTCAGCAGTCGGAATTCTCTACGGATATTCTACATTCTCTACTATATCGTTCAGAGTGATTGATGCCTGGTATTCGGGATTCTTAATTATCAGTCTTCTTTATTATTATGCTCAGGACTATCAGGGTTTTCTTTGTCTTCGGTATTCTGGCTTATTTATTTCACAGCCACGACATCAGCAGTATTATTCAGCATTATTCGAAGATTTATACAGCCGGAAGTGCGGAGGATGATTATTGTTCAGTCGACTTGAGAGCCCTACCTCTAGTGCTTCATATCTTAATTGGTATAAATTCCACCGCTGTCCCCTTTGTATTCAATTTACCCCTTAACGAAATTGCGAGGACGCAATTTTTTGTAAGGTGGGTGGATTGTAATACCCCGTTCCCGGAATACGTACTTAGTTGCGTATTCAGATTTTCGGTCGTATTTTTTCGATTTGTTTCCTGTATTTATTCTGTATTATGAATTCCTTATATGACTGTTTTGTCTTGGATTTGGATTCGTGGATTCGGAGTCAGCCCTAGTCTGAACCGAAGGCCCGATCCTAGAGTATTACTCGATTTAGACATTCTGATAATTAGAATTGACCGATTTTAGTTTTAAATATCATTTTCCAATATTATATATTTTCTATGATTTTCTAGATTTTTCTGGAATTAAAATGAAAGTCTTCAAAACCGGTGTCGGCCAGTGCCGCTGACCGATTCCTGCATTTTTAATTCTCAAACAGTTTGGAATTTCATAATGGTCCTTTAGGCTTTATTCCTTAGAATCATATTTTCTACCTACATTCTTTTTCTGAGGATTTTATGATTTTATGAAAATTCCATCGGAGTCGGTAGGTAACTGATTCCGGGATTTTTAGTTTTAAAACTATAAAGTATTTCTTAAAACGGATTTCACTATAATTCTTAGTTTAATATTCTTGATTTTTGGTAATTATTTCGGGTCGTTCCGAGATACTTGAATTTCGGACGATTCCGGTATTTTCCCGAAAGATTTCCGCATCCGCAACTGAATCCCGGGAATCCGCCACTTCCATTATTTTCATCTTCTTTCCCAAGAAAACATCTTCTCATTATAATTTATTTTCCTTTTTCCTTTTCCTTTATTTCTTTCCTTCCTCCACAAACCAAAGCCTTTTCCTATTTTCCAAAATTCCAAATTCCATTTTTCTTCCACCAACTTCCTCATTAAATGCCCTCTTTTTCTCTCTCTTCCTTGGCCGGCCAAGTGGCCAAGAGAAGGACACTCATCCCCCTCCTCCACTTTGCAAAAACCCCCCTCTCTTCTACTTTAATTTCATCACCTTCACAAATCCAAAAACCTATAAATACTTTTCCTTTTCATTTCTAATCCTTTTTCACTTCATTCTTCACTTCACCTTTCTCTTTCTTCTCTTCACCAAGAGCCAAACCCTAGCCACCTCCATCTCCTTCATCTCCACCACCACACCTACTCCAACTTCTCTCCTTCATCTTCTTCCTCCTTCATCTCCATGGGAAGCCACCACAAGGTCATCAACTCCAACCACTTCATCAACTCCACCAACATCTCCACTCTCTTTTCCATCATCAACCACTCCTTTTGGTAAGTAATTTTCATCACCAAGGCTTGATTAATTCTTAGTATACTTAAGTTTATCTATCATGTTCAATTGTGTCTTCAAATCCATGATTATTTAGCCATCAAACAAAACCCTAGAAAATCTGTTCTGTTTGCTGTTTCCCACGATTAGTCGACTAGACCTATAGATTAGTCGACTAGAAAACCCTAGCTGAAACGTAACCTTTCTGGAGCACAGTTTTAGTCGACTTAGGTTATTTATTAGTCGACTAGAAACCTCGATTAGTCGACTACTCCCTTGACCCTAGTCGACTAACCTTTCCTGAACCAGAAACCCAAACTCTCTGTATCACAGTATTAGTCGACTTGACATGACTGTTAGTCGACTTGAGATGTCTGTTAGTCGACTACTCTTTCCACCCAGTCGACTAACTTTTCCTGGATCAGAATATCAACTCTCTGGAGCCTAGTTTTAGTCGACTATACCAAACTGTTAGTCGACTAACTCCACTATTAGTCGACTACTCTTCCATCCTAGTCGACTAACTTTAGCTGGTTGTCTTAGTTGATTCCTTTCTTGAATATGAACCTTACCCACTAGCCTTATATCATGTATTGGTATTGCTTGACTTGTCACTTGACAAACATCATCTTATCTTCTCTCTTTCTCTCTCTCCTCTTCACTCTACATAATTATATCACAGGTTATGGCGCATCCCGAGCTTCCGTGGATTTTGGATCTTTTGGCATATTGGTGATTTAGGCGAGTAGTCTCGCTCTTCTCTATTTGAGTTTCCCGTTTCATCGGTCGATAAGTATTTCGCTTCTTATTTCCATATTCATGTATTGCACTACAATTGCTCATATTATGGTAGCTTCATCTTGTACTTGTGCCATGCTATTGATATGCTTACTTCTTTATCATATACTATGCGTGGCAGACCCTTCGTGGTCGTTGTATTCTTGGTTTCTGATATGTTATCACTTGCCCTACTATTATTTCAGACCTGTCAGTTATATGCTACCTTTTAACACATGTATATCACTTTGGCAACTGTGTTATTACCTGACCATCTGACATGCCACTAATTGGCAAGACCTTCTTGTTATGTCATGATTTACCCAGACTATTATCAATCTCTTGTCATGTTTGATTGCTTGTTAAATATCATCACCTTATCATGCTATCTCTTGGCACCAAGCATGATGCGCCTGATTCTGATATAATTATCATGATAACGGGAATGTAGTATCTGATCTCCTGTTACGATTCCAGTTATGTATTCCAGTTATGTATTCCAGTTATGATCCTGCTCATTCCCTTAATCTGATAATTATGTTAATAAGCCATAAAAAGGACAACTTGTATGGGGAATGGGAGGAAGTGATGGATGCCGGAATGATACCTTGCTTATAGTAGTGGAATAAAATATTGACGATTCGTGTTAGTGGGACTTTGGGCCCACAGAAGATGCGTGTTAGGGGGACTTAGGGTCTCCAAACTGGTCCCAGGTGTATGGGAACTACTATAAGAAGTGATATCAGTTCTCCATCTGCTTCCGTTAACAACCCTTGGCTTGCTTATATATGGATGTATGTGGGTTGGCCGTACACCAGGTCACATACCTAGATATATGGGTCAGACAAGTAATAATAATAATAGATTCTGCTATGATTCCTGTTACACTTGCTATACATGTTATGATTCCCGTTTTGTATTCCTGTTTGGCTTTCATATGATTTGCAACTCTGATTCTATACGCTTGGATCTCTGTGGCATGAGATAATGGTATATAGATGAGGGTTTCCTTGTTTGGATTATTCCTTCGATGTATTAGTCTCATGGGACCGTGACTTAAGCGTATACAATCACTTTTGCTTGTAATCAGCTTCACTTGGTTTTCCTGTTTTATGATGATTAGGTCATACCTGTTCATATATACTTCATTTGTGTTCTAACCCTCCTGTCTTCTGTACTTGACACTTGTGCTCCTCCTGACTCACCACCTGGCATCCATATTCCTACTCACCTGGGGAGTTTCACTGACTCCCCTGGATTCCCATGTCCAGGTTTCGGAGCTTGGAGCGTGTAGATTCTCCCCCTTTGCGGATAAGAGTAGCGCAGCGGCAGCGTGGATCTTCAGCCGATCATCCAGAGCTCCATCCTTCCAGGCCCCCTTGTGAGTGCCCTTTTTCTATTCATACTTGTACATTTCCTTGTATACTTGTATGTGAGCGCCCTTTTATGCTGTTCATATATGTATATCTCTTGTACTCTCGCATTTGCGCATATCTGTGATGTATTATTATTATAATATTCATCACCTCTGGTGATAACTCTGTGATTGTATATATATATGTGTTGGAATGTATAATGCACCATTTGCTTCCGTACTCTGATTCTTGTCTGTACTGATGCTTAGCGTATATACGGGAGGGTAGTTCTGACCTACGTATATACGTTGCAGTGACGTCCCCGTATCCGTGGAATCGGGGCGTTACACTTTCTGATTGAGATTTACCTGCACACAAAATATAGAATTTCAGAATTTAAAACAATAGTGCAGGGTGCTCAATTCTAATCCGCGGTAGCAATGGCTATGCGGGTCGTGATCCTCAGGGAGGGACTAGCGATGGAAGCGTTTAAGTAAGTTCTCTAAAAATTTCTCTTTTTTTTTAGTTATTAAAAGGAAAATAAGAAAATATTAGTTAGTTTAGAAAGAAAGCGGTATTTACAATGAGTCGGGAAAAGAAAGAGTTGGTAGATGGTGATTTATTTTACAAAAATAAAAGAAAAGAAAAGAAAAGAAAGGAACACTAACCTTAGTTTGGTTGAGGAAAAACGTGAAAACCTTACATGTTCTACCTTACTTAGGAGGCGTTCAACGCATAAACCATAGGATCGAGCTCAGTCCCCTATTCGCATTATATCATCAAGCTGGGCAAGAATGAAGTGATACGGACCTTGAGGAGGAGAACATCTCCATGAAGTATCGTTGGCACTCGCTAAGACTCGTTATACTGGTGCTTCGGAAATCACTTGCATGCTCACCAACAACCAACAGAGATAAAATAAAAACGGAAAAGAAAACGAAAAGAAAAGTAAAACAATGCACATAAGAAAATATTACCTTTATTGCTTTAATCAATGGCAGAAAAGAGGAGGGTACATCGGTGTCACGCTCAACATAGGCCTCTCTCTTTTAAAAAAAATAGAAATTACAAAAAAAATAGAAACCTAACTACAAACTAGAAGAAAGCCTAAAAATCCTAACTTTGGTCCTGTACTGCGCTGGACGACGTTCTCGGTTGTACTGCAGGGGTATTTATAGGTGCAGAAGGAAGTAGAGTCCCAGAATGACTCCTCCACGAAAGCGGTTCCCTGGACTCATCCATTTTGCCGCGGAAACACGGCTTGGGCCGCGTTTCCGTGACCACGTGGCGTCGGTTGGCCACGCGCTTTCGCGCGTGGCCTCCTCTGGTCCGTCCATCTGGGCGTTTCCTTCTGGAAGTTGAATTTCGGCTCTTTATCTTGGGATTTCGAGATAACTTGGGAAGCAAGTTACCTAGATCCCAAATCTCTTATCAACGAATTTGTTATCCTTCTTGGTTTTTATCCTCATCCTGCAAGTATTTAGGGTTGAATAGAAGTCTATCCTTCCCTCTTCTTTGGTATTTGCAGCTCTTGCCCTTGGTATTTGCAATTTTGATATTTAATAATTTCAACTTTTACATTGGGCTTTAAACATGGGCTTTTGGCTTCTTTTGAGGTTTTATTCCTTTATTTTTATTTCTCAAGGCCTGCACACAATAAATAATAAAATATTAGTAAATTGTGCATGATTATATGAATAAATATGAAAATGTGATGGTAAATGTAATGATAAAAATGCACTTTTCACTACCAATCACTTTCCCACCAAAAGCTTGGAGGGTCGGAGCCTTGAACTTGGGAGGGTATTGAACAAGGTCCCACTCAGTCGGATATGGCCGAGCCACTCCTGCTTCTTGTAGGCCTTTCCGGTTGGTAAGGGCCTCAAGACGTTGCTCCAATTGATTCATTCTTCTAGAATGAACCCTTTTTGACCAAGTATAAGAAATAGTGAGAGAGTGGTACATGTTGGGAGCAAGAGTACTTGTAATAGAAGGTGACAATCTATGAAAGGTGCTCTCTTACCTTATCTTTGTTTTCTTCTCTCTAATCTCTTTTACATGTGTAGCTAATCTTTTCTCTCATGGCACTAACTACTAACCACCAACTTGCTAACTTCTTTTATGATAATCCACATGAATCTAATAGCCTCGTTTTGGCCTTGCTCTTGCAAGAGCCATTGATGGCTCATGATAATGGATCTAACACTCTAACTTCCTAACCACTAACAAGCTAACATTACTTTACTTCATGCTTGCTCTTATCGGGTTTTGATGATTTAAGTGTAACTTGAACTTGTTTTGTAGAGTTGTGATGAGTTACATGGGTCAAGCTTTGAATAGCTCTTGAACCAAGGACTAGTGATGGCCAATGATACATGTAAGGCAACTATCATTAAGAGGTTAGCATGTTGGTGGAGTCATTAGTAGTTAGTAGCCATGGGTTTTCTATCTTTTTACTTTGTTTTAGACATACAAAAATCACAAACATATTCTTTTCTATATTTCCCACTTCTTTGTTTTCACCGTACTTCTCTTTCATTATTTCTTTTCTTTTCTTTTCATTCTTTAAAACTTTGAAGAACTTTTTAACAAACACGTGAATCAACCGGTAAAGCTTCTATCGCCTCCCATCCTTGTGGATTCGACTCGTTTTAGCCTCTATGATATAACGGAAGTATCGAGGAAGCCAAAGCACACACAATTTAAATCTTGATCACCCGGTCGACCAACCAATGGTCAAATTTTTGACCGTTGGAGTCTGGCGGTCGATCGGGTGGTCGACTGACCTCAGACCCAGACTGTTCAATAGGTCAACTTTGAGCACAATTTTGTGACCTAAAACGTTAGAATTTGAAAACAAGTATATAAAATGAATTTGTAGATCCTGAAGTCTTCTTTCTAATGCAGCTTAAACCAAACCGATATCATTTTGGAGTAGAAAATTTCAACAATATACTAAAGGTGTTAAACCAGAAACTGTAAACTATTTTCCGAATAAGAACAAACTTCAACCCAATATTTGATATGTTTAACGTTTGAATAAAAAATGATTATTGAATAAGAAATTTAGCCCTGAAAGTTATCTTTGAAATGCAATTTAAATCATGTTGATTAAATATAATAATAAAAAGTTATGATTAGAAATTTACAAGGGTGTCGAGCAGATTAGCAGAACGGTCGGCCGCCCGGTCGACCGAGAAAACCCGAGAGCTCTGCAAACTCAGTCTGTCGACCAGTCGGTCGGCCGATCTCTATTACGGTTGACCGGTCGATCGACCAAGCTCAAGTCACATGAGGTTGTGCACGTCTTGTGCACGTCACTCGACGTCGACCGGCTCAGCCTTCGGTCGACCGGTCGGTCGACCGTAAGCAGCCCAAAAACAGTTTTAACAACTTTTTAAAATACATCTTAAATTCCATAAAATCTATAAAAATAAGTTCATTAAAATACTTTGAAGTAAAAATATGTGCGATAAAAAATCAACACATATTACAAACATGTGAAGTATTTTTGAGGCATAAAATTTAAAGCTTAAAATAAAACCTTTCGAAAAGCAAACCTTTGTGTGTGTGCGCGCGCATAAACTTGAGCAATCCACAACTAATTTAGCCTTTACATTTATCTAAAAATAAAAATCTTAACACTTACAAAATGACTTAAGTCATGAAAATCTTCTCTTTATTTTGACTTGGTCCAAAATTTTAATCCAAAGAGGTAGACTCCTCTTGAGTACTTGATGCGATCTTTAAAGCGCGAGCTCTTGAATCAACACGTGCTACCTTCAAAACTTGACTTCGAATCTTTCATTGAAGCTAAACACCGACTAAGATCTTGATCAAAATCTGAAACTAATTAAACACAAGATCATTAATACTATAACTACATGAGTTAATCAACATCAAAATTAGGGTGATGGACCTTTGGGCCAAAAGACCAGTCACCACTTCTTTGGCAGGTCACTTCAAATTATCCTACAAGTAGTGTCTACAATCTACGGATGAGGAGGAAGAGATGTCTCGGTACCATATGCTAGTGCGGTGGGATCACTCATGAATGTTATGGTCTGCACTAGGCCTGACTTAGCCTATACAATTAGTACAGTAAGTCGGTTCATGTCAAATCCAAGAAAGAACATTAGGAAGCAGTGAAGTGGGTGTTACGATATCTGCGAGGAAGTGCGAGACTAGGCTTGGTGTTTTAGAGATTGAAAACAGGGAAGCCTAAGTTACTACAAGGCTATGTTGATGCAGATTACGCAGGAGATCTTGATTAGCGAAGATTTACGATAGGTTATGTGTTCATAGTAGTTGAGTGCATTATTAGTTGGAAAGCAGAGTTGCAAGATACAATTGCTCTTTCAACGACAGAAGCGGAGTACATGGCTGCAGTTGAGGCGTCAAAGGAAGCTTTGTAGTTGAGAGGATTGGTTGAGACGTTCAGTATCATATAGGATTTAGTTCGGGTTCATTACGACAGCCAGAATGCTTTTCATCTCGCTAAAGATCACAGGTATCACAAGCGGACGAATCATATTGATGTGAGATTTCACAAGATACGTCAGTGGGTCGTGGATGATAAGATAATCGATTTGATAAAGATCATCACAAAGAAGAATCTAGCGGATATGATGACGAAAACCATCCCAGTGGAGAAGTTCAGAGCATCTCTGAACTTCATCAAGGTTCTCCAAAGGTAAAGTGGTGAACGGCTCTTGGGAGGGAGCCATGTGAAGTCATAAAAGAGGGGAGAAAGGAAGGCGAATGAAGCAGAGACCAATTTTTATGGAGGGACTCAATGAATATGAGTCAAAGTGGATATTGTTAGTATTTGGAGTGCCTCATATTCATTGAAAAAGAATTCAAGTTTTTGGCAGTTTTCTAATACGGATCTGTCTCATATTTTGATTTGGATACAGATTTCCTATTTCTCTAAGGAGATGCTGATTTGAGTTCATGTTAAATTAGGATCATCTCAGGTGCCTATATAAACCCCTCAAGGATGGCTTTTAGAAGGTGTGTTAAGAATTTAAGAGAAATTATTGAATTCTATCATTGAGAGTTGTGAGAGAGATCTCATTGTAACTCTTATTTCTTCAATAAATATTTCTCCCCTCCTCCCCAGGGACGTAGGCACATTGCCGATCTACGTTAAATATTGTGTTCCTTAGTTGTGTGGTGATTACATGCTAGTGATAGATTTTTTACACTTCTGCTTCCGCTGTCGAGCCTTCAATTTGGTATTCCTATGTTGTTTGATCGGTAAAAGATCATCAACAGTATATACGTCGCCGACTCTCGTTGCAACCCCGTTTTTATGTATTTTGAGAAGCAGGGGTGGCACCAACAGCCCCATGGCACTGGATCTGAGGTTTTTGAAAAATATTTGTCCACTGGCAGCAGGTTCAAAGCCTGCGGAACTTGCTTTGTAGCGGGGGCCAGAGTCAAGGCTGTTGAAAAGTAGAGCTCTATTGCCGAACCTTGAGTGGGGTACTGCCAAGGGATCGAGCCTCGTCAGCAACCCGCGATTCAAAATCCCCGCACGCATCATAGTCCGGGTTCGAGAACCGAATCGCTCGAAATTGAGCCAGAATGGAACCTTGCTCGCTTGGAACGGGCGGAGTCACGGGACTCTAGCGCATGGTTGAGCGTGCCATAGCCCAAATCACAGTCCACTGCCACCGAGTCTGAGTTGCGAGCACTTGAACCCGAGTCATGAGAGAATCGCTGCCGAAACAGAGTTGAGGGCTCCGAATTCCGAGTCCACACCGTCGTTGGACTGTTGACGTGCTGATTGAACCGAACGGCGGCCGTCGATCGGTTGATGGTCGGAGCGCGATGCATCCATAGCAGACTTGCCCATCCCTCAGGAAGATGCATGGCGAAACAGAGTTGTTACAAAGCGAGGATGGTTCTAACGCGCTTTGCGCTGTGGGCCGGCCTTCTGCCGTGATGGACGGCTTAGAGCGAGGGGAGAGGGAAAAAATACGTGTTTTGTGGTGGGGTTCACAAAACGCGTTTTTTTTTCTCCTCTTTTCCGCTCTGGGCTATCCATCAGCTGTGATGGACGACCTACAGAGCGAAGGACCATCACCTGATCCTTCACGCGTTAGAACCAACCCGAACCCTTTCCATTCATGTGGCATAGAATTTTCATCAAGTCTTAATAGATACAAACTAGAGATGAGTTTCACTTGTGTTATGGAAAGTGAGGAAATAGCTCTTGCACCCTTCTTCATCGTCAAGATACAAGAGGAAACAACATCATCCAAGGGGAAGTATTCTTGAAGAAAATTCTCTCACAGATAGTTATGATGAAATCCATAGCTAGCAGTTTTTAAGAAGAAACCATGACTTTATAGTTAAAGTATACTTGGGCAAGTGAAATCTTTGGATGAGTGACTCTCCGAGAAGCTTTAGTGTGAGAAATGATAATAATTAGATAACACAAGGCAGAAGTGTACAAAACTAAGTGCACATGTAACAAATCGCTACACAAAAGAACTAGGACAAATGATAGCCTGTACATTTCTCCTCTTGTAGTACTAAAGAGTTTTATTCAGTATGTACTCATAATTATCTACTTTCTTATTTGATTAGTTTTAATCATTTTAAAGAAAAATTGGAGGAAGCGGCTGATATTTCAATCGATTGACATTCATACTTATAACTAAGAAAATTTTGACGACCAATATTTCAATTATTTCTTAATCAGGTTTCTAATGTGACTTACAGACATGTTGATAACCTGCACATTATCAGGCCCGCAATATTAAGGGTGAGTGAATCCAGCTCAAGACCAACTAAGGAACAGCATCGGCCATCTAATTGCACACCCCTTTGGATTTTCTCTTTGTATCTATTTCTAAGTCTTTTAATAGAGGGGGTGAGGGTATTGAGTATCGATGTTTCTTGTGATCATGCACTCTTGCTTCTCATATGAAACAGATTGGGTCTTTGACTTCAAGTAATTCTCAAAGCAGTGCACACTTCCATTCAAAATAAGTCCATTTATGTGACATAAATTTTTTTCAACCCAAATTATCTCCATTTCTTGTTGTTTGGTTAACTAAAACCTGCTTGAATTGCGACAACTCAAACAGCTGCCAGATAGAACATATGCAGGCTGCTGAATCCCCAACTGAGTTAGCGAGAACTTTCCCTTTCTCGCAACATTTCATAAATAAAATAGTTATCTGGTGCCAAACACACATCCTTGTTTAGCCTGGCCGGCCAAGGTTGTCCACAACGATGTTGGAGTCCCCGCCTTTAAGCATACAAATATAGTCCTCCAGATTGCTACATCAAACAACTCCAAATCTCGATCACCCCTTAAACCATTCAATTTTCTTCTTCAGTTACTTTTTTCGTTCCAATTTCAGCTCCAAAACAATGAACAAGGAGGTCGAGGAACCTGTCAGTTCTCCGCCCACGCCCAATGTGCAACCAGCAACAGAAACAACAACAGCAACCCAAGCGACAGATCCTGAGAGCAACACATCAGACAATGTGGTCGCGTCAGTGCTGCGCCAATGGAAGAGGGAGACCCTTTTGGAGAAGTGCATGCTTGTACTGAGGGCACTCTGCTTGCTCTTCTCCTTCATATCGTTCGTCATCATGGCATCGAACAAGCACGGCAACGGGGAAAATTTCTATAACTATCAAGAATACCAGTTACGCTACATCCCATATCGTTGTTTTTGGCTTGAATTTTGATAGAAAACTGACAGATTTGATTACTGATTGCTGCAGGTATTGTTTAGCTGCAGCCATACTGGCATTCTTGTACACTATGGGTCAGGTTGTGTACCAAGTGTACAAGTTAAGTACAAAGAAGTTTCTGATACCTCGACGAGCTATGAGCATACTGGACTTTGCTGGTGATCAGGTGTGTAGTATTTCCTAACATTCGAGAACTCATATGCATCTGTGTCTTCCAACTCTTCTCGGTTTCAGTACACTTAGACTACCTTTGCCGCGTTGTAGGTCACTGCGTACCTGTTGATATCAGCATCATCTGCGGCTATACCGCTCACAAATTTTCTGCGGCAGTTTACATTTAACTCGTTCACAGACTCGACAGCGTTTTCGATCAGCTTGGCCTTCTTGGCGTTTTTATCCATTGGACTGTCTGCTCTAATATCAGGATACAGGCTTTCTACCAAGACTTATATATAAGTATTACAATTTTTTTTTATTTCTTGTAATATTTGTTTTTATTTTCCATATCTTCCATTTCAAAAATGCCTGTTGTAGTTACCTCAAAAACAAATGCTTGCTGTATTGGCAAAAAGAATAAATGCTAGTTTTATAGTGGTCTGTTTATTTCAATTTTTTGAGAGAAATTGATGAGGACATCCAAGCAGCATTTAACGCGGAAGGATCAACATGCGCAAGGATGTGTCAAGTTACAATTATATAGAGTCTATACTTTTTATTTCATTGAGTTGAATGTTTTTCTTTTATTTATTAGTTTTGTTTTATCATCTTTAGTCCCATATCATTTGTTTTGGAAGAACTGGGAGTCTTGTAAGCTTATATAAAGCATGAAGCAATAAAAGTGGAATAAAAGTGGAGATGAAGATTTGATTAATAAAATTTGAGTTATTTTCAAAATGAAAATTTATGTGAATTCGGATGTAAAATCTAATAAGATTTATGTGTGAATTCAAATCTTACTTACCCTCGTTACCTCTTATCTCCTGTCCAATTCTTATCCAATACTCAAATTCCCACCCTCAGTCCTCAGTTCAAATCCTATCCAAAAAAGAAGAGACGAAAACAAAACTCTTTCTTTCCCTTTCCCACGTGACCAGCCATCCCCTCCTCTTTCTTTTTTTTTCCCCTTTGTGAAACCCCATATGGCCCACACATTTTCCTCCTGTTCTTCATCCTCTTTCTCTTCCTTTCCCTGCAGCGCTCGAGAATCCAACAAACCACCAACACCTCATTCGAAATCCCCTCTTCGATGTGCTTGACCTCTCCATCACTCAACCCTTACTCTTCTCAGGTGCTCATCCACTTCGTTATTGTCACGCCCCGCTTCCTAAAATGCGTGAAAACGGAGTCGCGACGAGACTCGGCGACGTATGTACGTGAGAAAAATATCCCACGCACATGCGTTAAACCTAAAGTAACCTGAATAAGATATAAATATCTACCATAATGAATCAATCTCACTGCAATACTACATATAAATATCTAACACAATGATAGCAGATGAATAAAGGAATGAAATGACAATTGGATGCGATATAGATAAAATCAGGAAATAACAGGAATAAAACAACAAGAATCTCTGTAATCAAGAAGAGAGATCCTGCTCCTCAAGACGCCTGTGATCTTCTCCCAATACCTGATCAGTAATAAATAGCCGCAGATCTGGGTATGCAAATTTAAGGAGTCAGAACTCATAGTGACTGTATAAGAATAAACTAAAAAGTACATGTGCATACAACATGTGAGCAGATAAAGAAAATGTATATACTGGAATAAAAAATTGCATGAATAAAGTAAATAAATAGTAATATTAATAGTACACAGTAGAGTATGTGTCCAGTCAGGTATTCAATCAGGTGTCTATCACGATTTATATATCTGGCGGGCAGAGTCAATCAGTACTAGAGTCAGATGTCCAATTAGGTCAGGTGTATCATCGGGTGTCCAACATACATGCATGTACCAGGTAAAGACAATCAGTTACAGTACATTATTATTTATTACGTCAGTGAATATCAATTGTCACCTGTAATAGACGCATCTCATACTACGCCTATTACACATGTCAATCAGGGTCCTAAGTTATTGAAACTGATTAGTTGGAGACATTGTCCATACTTTAAGTGGGTCCCGTACATGCCCGAGAACACGGCCCGGACTCCTTGCGCTGAACTAGGACCTACTGCAAGGTAGTCAGGAACATGTATAACATGTTTAATGGGAACAAGAACAGGACGGGGTGTCAGTCACCTCCCGGGAACCCTGCAGTAGAACCTTCTTTCGGCTGCGCAACCTATATCTTAGGTCCACCCAAAATACAAACGTTGTCTCCTCCATCAATTTTTCAATCCTAGTATAAGTTGTTTAATATCAGGTTATTTAGATTATCAAGATTATTTAATGTGCATGTTACCTAGATCACTGGGATAACTCGGTGGGTAACAACATCAGCATGTGTAATCAGGATGCCGGTATGAAATGATATATAATATCAGTGAACTGTAAGATCACCTAGAGGGGGGGTGAATAGGTGATGGCTAATCTAATGGTCACTTGTGAACAAATAATGCGGAATTAAAACTAAGTTGACCAAATTAAACTTCTTTTAATTAAACACTTATGTATAACACAAGAGTGTTGCCGAATTCCCCTTGCGAGGCTCTGGACAATCTCCTCTAGATTCCCCTTGAATGGGTTGAGGTGCCGCGTTGGCTCTCTTGGTTGAATACTAGTGTTGATAACAATCCCAAGCAAGTATAGCAATTATGAGCACAAAGGTATATCATGCATATAAGAGATAAAGACTATAAGTAATGCAAGATATAAGTGAGACAAAAAGAGTAAGAGAGCAAGAGTGAGCAATCGCAAACACAAAGGGTTTGTTTCGAGGTTCGAGCACACTTGCTCTACATCCCCGCCTTCGACACACGAAGGATTTCCACTATGCACGATCCAACCGGATCTCTCCTTGGTGCCGCAACACCTACAAGCCCTCGGACTCCCAAAGTCCCTTACACACCACAAGCCCACCGGCTTGTCGAGGCCGCACCTCGTACAACAAGTCCGCACCCGAACTCAAAATACCGCGAGCACACTTGCCCGCTTCCTCAAATACAAAGAAAGATCTTGGTGATCTAAACACTTGATCACCTAACAAAACTCTCACTACAACACTCTCCTATAGGATAGATATAACTATGGATGCTCAAGTGTAGTGTGAGAAATCAAGGAAAGAACTTTGATGGAAAACTCAAGAAATCACAATAAACACTCTCTTGATAAAAATCCCTTTTGATAGGAAATATTGGCACTCTATTTTGTGGAGAAAACTCTGCTAAAAGAATGAAAATAACTGGACAAAAGCTCTCCTAAAATCTTGGCTCAAAACAATGACAAAACCCCCTTTTATAGAGGTCAGAAAAATCTGACCGTTGGGGTCTGTCAGAGCTGCCGGTCGACCGGCCGGTCGACCGGTAACGGTCAAAAATCTGACCGTTACAGCCTCCGATCGATTGGCCCGGTCGACCGGGAAGAACAGAGAGCACTGCTCTCAGTTCCGGTCGACCGGCCCGGTCGACCGCACAAAACATGCACAGTTTTGTGCACGTCGGTCGACCGGCCCGGTCGACCGACCTCTGTGCAATGGGTTAACTTAGAGCACAGTTTTGAGGTCTAAAACGTTCGAATTTGGGAATAAGTATATAGGATGAATTTGTAGATATTGAAGTCTTCTTTCTAATGCAAGTTAAATCAAATCAATATCAATTCGGAATTGAAAGTTATCAATAAAATACTAAAAGGTATCAAATCAGAAACTGAAAACTATTTTTCAGACTTCAACCCAATATTTGACATTCTTAACATTTAAATCAGAAGATGATTATTGAATATTAAATGTAGCTCTGAAAGTCATCTTTAAAATGCAATATAAATCATGTTAATTGAATATAGGAATCAAAAGTTATGACTAGAAAACTAAAAGTGTGTCGAGCAGATCAGCAGGACGGACGAGAGTTCTAAAAGGTTTTGGTTAAAAACACATGTATATTTGAAACACCAAAAACTAAACGGTATTTTTCTAAAACTAAAAATCTTTTATGAAAACACATAAATCAAGAGTGTGTGTGTGATATGAACTTGAGCAATCCACCAACTATCTATCCTTTACATTTTAACTAAAATAAACAAAAATCTTATACCTAGACACAAGTCTTCATCTTCTTGAAGTCTTCCCTTGAAGTCTTCTCATCTTCTTGACTTGGTCCACATGCAATCCACCGAGCTCATCTCTAGATGTGGTCTTGATGCATAGGCTCGTGAATCGACCGGTGCTAGCTTCCAACTTGACATTTTATCCTTTGTTGAAGCTCCACACCTACTAAGATCTTAATGAAGAATCTGTCACTAATTAAACAAGATCATTAGCAAATATAACTACATGAGTTGATCATCATCAAAACTAGAGTGAT
This sequence comes from Agave tequilana, assembly GCA_038442645.1. Lineage (NCBI taxonomy): Eukaryota > Viridiplantae > Streptophyta > Magnoliopsida > Asparagales > Asparagaceae > Agave > Agave tequilana. Next base: position 83,939 of record JAVJIF010006907.1, read on the forward strand.
AGGCCTTTGGGCCAACAATCTCCCCCTTTTTGATGATGACAAAACTCATGAAGTTATATATGCATGGATTAAAGTAAAGCTTCAAAGAAGCTCCCCTTAACTCATGCATATCAAATAAATGATAAAGATATGACAATGAAGCACGTGAATATGTATGCAAGTATGGAGATAAAACATGCAACAAGCATAAATCAAAATCTTTTCTCCTATTGCAATACAAAACATATATGCATAACTAACAAGGAAGACAAATACTTCTCCCCCTTAAGCAAAGAAAACATGCATATATACTCAAATACTTCTCCCCCTTTTTGTCAATCATCAACAAAGGGTTCAAAGTAAAATCAAATCAAAAAAATTTTTCTCCCCCTTTTTGTCAAAAACAAAAGAATCAAGAAGGGGTAAATACAAATCAACCAATAAAGATTTATATGCGATATACATTCATGAAGAGGAAGACGTTAAGTTAGCTTCCCTACAATGTGCATTGCATGAAAGAGGGATGTGAAGCCCTAATTCACACAACACACTATGTAATGCATAGAAGGAGATGTGAAGCTCCCCCTACACACGTATATCATATAAAGAAGAGATGTTAAGCTCCTCAATTTATAATATACTCAACATGAATCTATATGTAAGAGAGATGTTAAGCTCTCCTTGCATATAGGAAATACAAAACAAAACATTTTTATTATTATTATTATTCTTTTATCAAAACTAAATTTTGAACTTTTCTCAATAAAACAAATTTTGAACCAATCATAATTTGTAGTTTTGATACCAATAGAAAATAACACTTGAAGATGTGTGATATCAAGTTATCATTGCAAAATCTTTTCAAAACTATTGATATCAATTGTAATTATATAGCAAATTTGAAGTTGAAGCATATTGATACCAAATGAAAAATCTAAAATAAAATCTTTTTATTTTCCATAAGCTTATGCATAGTTAATATAAGGTGTTAACTTAACTTCGCATAAACTTTTGTATTTTAAGAATGTACATCAATTGTAATGCAAGCACAGGGAAATCATATATATGTATGTGAATAGATAAGACCAATTTGAAAATTAGGGCACACATATATAGAACTAAAATGTGAGTAATATACCAATTATAAAATTAACACTGTAAATCATGTATATACTCATAACCAAAAATTGGTTGGTTTAAAAGATAGTTATGTTTAAGCACTACCAAATTTGAAGAATAAATAACTAGTTATAAATAATTTTTGAAAAACTAGTTAAAGATCCTTCAAAAACATGAAATCATATGTTATTCATGAATTATACTAAATACATACAAGTTTAAGCACTCATAGTCCATAAAGCTCAAAAATTATCTTTTATCATAAAAGATGAGTGTTCAAAGGTTATGTAAATGGTATTTTCATGAAAATAGAAAGTGAAGCATGAATCTCATGAAAATCTTATTTTTCATCTTAAAACAAATCATATATTTTTCATAAAGCAATACTAAATACACAAAGATTTAATCACTCATGGTCTATAAAGCTCAAAATATTTTGTATCATAAAGATGAGTGTTCAAAAGATCATGCAAATAGTATTTTTATGAAAGTAGTCATTCAAGCTCAAAAAGATCATAAATCACATTTTATTTTACACATGTTTTAATCTTTAATACAAATCAAAAACATGAAAAATCATTTTTTTTATTATTTAAAATAATAATCTTCATGGTATATGTATGATTTATCCAATTCTAACAATATCCATACATATCCCAAATCTAAAAGAGTCCAATATATATTGCATGAAGGCAAATGACTCAAGGGTATACATGTATATTTATTAGATTTGAATTAAACACACATATACATGAAGTAAAATCAAAGATAGGCATAACAAGTATAAATGACCGAACCATCAAAACTAGCCTATACACATGCATATAGTGGACACAAATGAGCATGAAGTTCAAATATATATGAGTCAATTGTAGTTCACTATTTGTACATGTATAATACAAGTTTTGATAGAAACTACACTTAAACTAGTATATACCACATGAAACACCAAAAATATCTTAAAATATGAACATGCTATGAATATTATGAATGAACAAGCATGTACATAAATGAAATAGGAGTTTAGAAATTGTTACCAACTCCAAAGCTCCTGGCATGGTGGTTGATCCACCAAAGCTCCTTGATAGCGATGCAACCCAAAAGTATGTCCATCATGTCCAAGTGCATCCACTACCAAGGTACCATCCCTCTCACGTTTTGAGAGAGCCCTCACCTACATCACAAGCAAAAGGTGGGGTTTGGTACCCATATTTTCTTGGGTCCTATGGGGTTAGTCTTGTAAGGAACCCAAGCATTTTTATTTTTATCAAAAATAAGAACATTTAACCTTTCATAACAAAATTTTCTTAGATGGCCTTTGCGGCCACAATGTATACATATGTACACCTTAGCATACTTATGAGTGGGAGTGTGAGCATGATGTGCATCATAAGCATGTGCATGATGTGAATGTGCATGAGTATGAGGAACTTGTTTCTTTTGAAACAAGGATTCCAATCTAGTATGATTGAATGCACATGAGCTCAAATTAGAGCTCAAATTATCAATTTTATTTTTCAAATTTTTAATCTCATTTTGATCAATGTGAGCATGAGAAGCATGATGAGATATATGATCGTTTTTCTTTTTCTTTTGTGAAACAAAATCTTTTTCTTTTTCACATAGTTTTCTTTTTAAAGAATTATTTTCTTGAAAAACAACTTCTTTTTGTTTTTCCACCATATCAATTTTATTTTTCAAATTAATGTTTCCTTTACATAAATTATTTAATTTAGACATAAGGGAAACATTCTCATTTTTCAAAAACTCATTTTCTTTTTCTAAGCATACCATTTTATTTTCTAAAGAATCTTTATCATTAAGCATGGTATCAAAATTCTTTTTCAAAATTTATTATCTTTTTCTAAACATGCAATGTTACTTCTAAAAGAGTCATGTTCTACATGCATGCAATCAAGTTCCTTTTTCAAATTTTTATTTTTCTTTTTAATCATGTCATATTTTTCAAGCACAAGATGACAAAAGGTAGCAAGCTCATCATATGACATGTCTACATCCTCATCATCGGATTCGGTGTTTACCTCAAGGGGGTTATCCCCTTGGACCATATAGCATACGTTGGAGATGTCGCTTCCAACGTCCGAATCGCTCCCCGCATAGTATAGGTCCTTTTCGCCAAGGGAGGTGATGATGTTCCAAGCTACAAAAGCCGATTCAACATTAGAAACCCTAGATAAATAATCATCATTTAGGGTTGACTTAATAGCATGAAGGGCTTTTGCATTAGCCTCAATGTTCTTACCATTTAAGCAATATTCTTTATTAGTTGTGGCAAGATATACACTAAGGCCAAGTCCTTTGAGGAACAAAGACATCTTAACCTTCCAAATTTGGATGTTAAGAGTGTCAAAGGTGGGTGGTGACATGAAGTCCATTGTGTGTGTACAAATCTTGTGATTAGCCTAAAAGAGGATCTTTAACTCTTAGGTTGTTAGACCCAATATCAAGAGCACTTGGCTCTGATACCAATTGTAAGATCACCTAGAGGGGGGGTGAATAGGTGATGGCTAATCTAATGGTCACTTGTGAACAAATAATGCGGAATTAAAACTAAGTTGACCAAATTAAACTTCTTTTAATTAAACACTTATGTATAACACAAGAGTGTTGCCGAATTCCCCTTGCGAGGCTCTGGACAATCTCCTCTAGATTCCCCTTGAATGGGTTGAGGTGCCGCGTTGGCTCTCTTGGTTGAATACTAGTGTTGATAACAATCCCAAGCAAGTATAGCAATTATGAGCACAAAGGTATATCATGCATATAAGAGATAAAGACTATAAAGTAATGCAAGATATAAGTGAGACAAAAAGAGTAAGAGAGCAAGAGTGAGCAATCGCAAACACAAAGGGTTTGTTTCGAGGTTCGAGCACACTTGCTCTACATCCCCGCCTTCGACACACGAAGGATTTCCACTATGCACGATCCAACCGGATCTCTCCTTGGTGCCGCAACACCTACAAGCCCTCGGACTCCCAAAGTCCCTTACACACCACAAGCCCACCGGCTTGTCGAGGCCGCACCTCGTACAACAAGTCCGCACCCGAACTCAAAACACCGCGAGCACACTTGCCCGCTTCCTCAAATACAAAGAAAGATCTTGGTGATCTAAACACTTGATCACCTAACAAAACTCTCACTACAACACTCTCCTATAGGATAGATATAACTATGGATGCTCAAGTGTAGTGTGAGAAATCAAGGAAAGAACTTGATGGAAAACTCAAGAAATCACAATAAACACTCTCTTGATAAAAATCCCTTTTGATAGGAAATATTGGCACTCTATTTTGTGGAGAAAACTCTGCTAAAAGAATGAAAATAACTGGACAAAAGCTCTCCTAAAATCTTGGCTCAAAACAATGACAAAACCCCCTTTTATAGAGGTCAGAAAAATCTGACCGTTGGGGTCTGTCAGAGCTGCCGGTCGACCGGCCGGTCAACCGTAACGGTTAAAAATCTGACCGTTACAGCCTCCGGTCGACTGGCCCGGTCGACCGGGAAGAACAGAGAGCACTGCTCTCAGTTCCGGTCGACCGGCCCGGTCGACCGCACAAAACGTGCACAGTTTTGTGCACGTCGGTCGACCGGCCCGGTCGACCGACCTCTGTGCAATGGGTTAACTTGGAGCACAGTTTTGAGGTCTAAAACGTTCGAATTTCGGAATAAGTATATAGGATGAATTTGTAGATATTGAAGTCTTCTTTCTAATGCAACTTAAATCAAATCAATATCAATTCGGAATTGAAAGTTATCAATAAAATACTAAAAGGTATCAAATCAGAAACTGAAAACTATTTTTCAGACTTCAACCCAATATTTGACATTCTTAACATTTAAATCAGAAGATGATTATTGAATATTAAATGTAGCTCTGAAAGTCATCTTTAAAATGCAATATAAATCATGTTAATTGAATATAGGAATCAAAAGTTATGACTAGAAAACTAAAAGTGTGTCGAGCAGATCAGCAGGACGGACGAGAGTTCTAAAAAGGTTTTGGTTAAAAACACATGTATATTTGAAACACCAAAACTAAAACGGTATTTTTCTAAAACTAAAAATCTTTTATGAAAACACATAAATCAAGAGTGTGTGTGTGATATGAACTTGAGCAATCCACCAACTATCTATCCTTTACATTTTAACTAAAACAAACAAAAATCTTATACCTAGACACAAGTCTTCATCTTCTTGAAGTCTTCCCTTGAAGTCTTCTCATCTTCTTGACTTGGTCCACATGCAATCCACCGAGCTCATCTCTAGATGTGGTCTTGATGCATAGGCTCGTGAATCGACCGGTGCTAGCTTCCAACTTGACATTTTATCCTTTGTTGAAGCTCCACACCTACTAAGATCTTGATGAAGAATCTGTCACTAATTAAACAAGATCATTAGCAAATATAACTACATGAGTTGATCATCATCAAAACTAGAGTGATAGGCCTTTGGGCCAACATGAACATGATACTGGTATAACAAAACATATAACAAGAAAACATGAGGGTGTTGTTACCCTATAACAATATTTTTCGACAACTATGGTAACATGGACATTATAGTTATCAGGTATATGCCAAGTATAATCAGTCAAGTTTTTCAGGTAAATCATGACATTTAGGGTGAGCAATAACCTGCTGGCATGAATAGAATAATCCAGTAAAAGTATACAATGAACTTAGAGTCTCAAGGTCATACATATATCCACCCTCTAAGTCACCAATAAATAAAGTCGATCAACAGCTGCCATAAAACTCCGAACATGTAATATAGTCACCGATATTAATGAAATCACTCTTATAATAACTCTGTCTCTAATAACTGAAGTAGTCAAGACCAAATCATGAATATCCAACTAAACTCTCACTTGTTTTACCATCAATAAGAATAATCAAATCTACTGATAACGCCACTAAGATATCACTCATATAACTACCATCATGAACCAGTCCAATCCTAAATCTAAATCTGATTATAGTTTAAATTTTATTACTAATAGTTTCAACCCCAATCAAGATCATAACTAAAAAGTGGGACGTCCTCGAGGTACCTAAAATCTAGAAAGTCTCGGTATCCAAACCTCGATATTAATAAACATCATTACTCAAATAACTTATCAGTAAATATGTCCAAATAAAATAATTGCAACTAATAATCCAAAATCAGTATTATGTGATAGATCAAAATCATGGTAAGTCATTCTCTGTATGATCAAAACCCAGCTATGATTGATCTCATCTGAATGCGAATCAAGATCTCATGTAAATCTCAAGTTGAAATCTAAGCATCAAGAGGAAACAATCTCTTAAATAAGGTCTTATTTAATCCATCTTTATTGTCCAAATAAATTCTCGTCTGAAGCATCTCAAATAAATGTCCAATAATACCTCAAATAAGTCTACAAATATGAACCAAGTCAATCTCAAGATCAATCAAGTCATAATCTAAGGTGTACGATAACTAGCGTAAAATCAAAAATAATTATCCTCTACACATGCAATGATGCTGATCAAAACTCATATGAACTAACTAAGTAGGATGAGCACTCACCAATATCTTATGAAGGAGTACATGTAATCACACTAGTAAAATAAGTAGATGATCACATGAAATGATACAGATAACTGCCAACAATGATGAAACGATACAAGAGCAAACACTCACAAATATCATCTCAGTAAATTTTAGTAGCATAATAACAAAATAAAATCATTTATCACAAAATTCTTCTTTAACTGAAGGTGGAAAAGAAAACTCGCCTGAACTCGATCCCAAGTCCAAAGCACTGAAGTCTTAAGACCCCGATTAATCTACATAGTTCATTCCAATAGAAATTATTATAATTTTTTAAAAGGATGTTATACTTGGAGTTATAAGGTGTTTTAATCTTGATTAATTAGTGTGGGGATTGGGAATATAGTCCTCTGGGTCTAATAAATTAATAGGTTTAATTTAAACCAATTTCCAATTTTTGTTAGATTTTTAATAGATTTTAAACAATTAAAATACTTAGCGGGTCTAAATTTACCATTAAGAAAAATGGCTTTAAAGTGGGTGGTTTGAGTTAATTTATGTTGCTATTTGTCTAAAAATTTTATCAAAGAAAGTAAAAAAATTGTAAACTATTGTTTATATTTTTCCCGATTTTTTTATTTTTATCTGATTATTTTATTATGCAACTCTTCTTTCTTTTATTTATATATCTAGCAGCCCAGGCCTAGGCTAGGCCCAGGCTGGACCAGACCAGGCCCGGGCCAGACCGGGATTCTTCTTTTTCTTTTTTTTTGAACAGAGCACAAGGCCCTGTGCTACGGGCCAGGCCTGTCCTGACCTGGGCCAGCCAGGCCCGACCAGGCCTAGGGTCTATCCATCAGCCCAGGCCCAGGTGAGGCCCAGTGAGGCCAGACCAGGCCAGGCCCAGGCCTGGTCGGAGAATTTTCTTTTTCTCTTTTTTTGAACAGGGCACAAGGGCCTTTCTGCGGCCTAGCCTGCCTGGCCTGGCCAGGCCAGGCCAGGCATGGGGTCTGGCTTGGGCCGCGCAGACGTGGTTGGTCTGTGCAGCAGATAGTTCGGGTTTTTTTTGAAATCTTTTGTTTTAAAATTTTAAAAAAAATTTATGTAAATTAAAATTATAGGTTGGTATATTCTTATATGTATTTTAGTTGAATTTGTGGTTAGGTTCTGATGTATAAAAATTTATGAATAATCATGATATAGACATGATTTTTAATAAACTATTTATATCAAATAAATTGTGAGAAGATAGATTACTTATTTGGATTTGATCTCCCCTAACATGTTCCTCAATTTTTGCACTCCGAGATTCCTTTTCATTCATGCTCTGCTTGAGGAGAAAAGAAAAAAGGAGGTGGGGAGAATTGGGCCATGGTTTTTCTTTTGAGGTATAAAAAATAGTTTAGACTTTTTATAAATTATTAGAGTTTTTAAAAATCAGAATTTCAGTTAGGTTCAACTGCTTGACTTAGTAGTTAGGATAGAATTAACTGAGGTTATGCTTTTGAAAATAGGATTTGGATTTGGGTAAGTTGGGATAGATGTAACTTTTGTTAGGATTTAGATTATGATTAGTTATGATTTATGATTTTGCTTGTTAGGATAATTATTTGATTAGATTGGATTTGGATTAGGGAGTTATGATCTAGGATTTGAATTTGAATTAAAATGGGATTATGGGGTTTGCTAAATATGTTTAGACCTTTTTGTTAACCATTTTTCCCATATAACATCCACAATGTTATATGCCATTTTTGAATTTCATTGCTTGTTCTACATCCTTGGCTCAATTGGGAATTTGATGAAGGTGGCCATATTCATCATTTGGCCTACCCTCTCCTTGCTACAAAAAGAATCTTTTTTTGACCCAAACAAAAGAAATAAATAATTGAAAACAGTAGAAGAAGTTTTAGTAGATACAACTGTTTTTACAAAATGACCAAATGCCAACCTCAGCGCATAATGCGCCAAATCACATGGAAAAGCTAGATGCAAAGTCTTGCATCATATCTTAGGTTTTGAGGAATAATAAACACTTAAAGATTACATAAACTATAATCATAGAGTTTGTTAGAAATACAAAATATTATAACAAATCAAGTTGTCTGGGCATCCCAGCCTCGCCCGCCTTAATTTGAACAGTTAGAACAGAATAGGCCCATCGCGAGTGGCCTATATTAATCGAAGACCTGCCTAGCTAATTGTAGTGATCACTTTCTGACCCGCTTGAGATTGATACACGTGTCTATCCGGCCCCCAAGGGTGTGCGCGACATGTGACCACTTTCAGAATATCTGATTCAGAGTCTCTGTTCAATTCGAACTGCAAACGGGTAGGATAATTAGGAAAAGAGATAAAACTGGTTGGAGATTTCTATCTTTAAGCCTAATTATCATCCAAACAAGGCAGTTACCCCTTGAGAGCGATTCGTCCTCATCTACAGCAAAGCGCGGGTCACCAGTTAGAGATGAACTCTCTCTTATATCGATTCAAATTAGGGTATTTGGCTCAACCGCTATCAAGATAAGGAACTTAAGTGTTCAAACTGAGCATGACTCACTAACCTTATTTGTTTGACATGACTTGTATAAATAAGAGATCTCCAATCCACCAGGAGGTTAATTCGAATCCAGAAGCTCTAGTACACTATGAGAATCCCATTGTAATCAGCATTGTTATAGTGAAATTCTCTTCCCCTCTCTGTAGTTTTTTTCCTTTCGGGTTTTCACGTAATTCCCTGTGTTGCGCTTGTTTTCTGTGATTTGATTTAACTATTTTCTCCATTATTTTGGTGTCTGAATTGATTTCTTAGGAATTTACCCACAGCATTTGGTGCTTTCATTGAGATACTTAAGACCATACTCTTGAGATCTCTTCATCAATACCCTAACCTTTCCACAAATTACCATTAGACAACAGTCATGGCTCACAGGAGTGCCACCCGACACAATATCAATGCTCCTCTTGAACTCGATCCATCAGCCCTCTCTCGCGGACAAATCGTCCAGATGGTAATTGACCTACGATGTCGGCTGGACGAGCATCGGACGAAGGCTGATCGCGAACGAGAACTCGCCCCATCCATTGTAATATAGTAAAACGTGAGCGTGAGACGGTAACAGAGGTCAATCATCAGCTGCCCACAATGGATAAAGGTTTTGCCAGAGGCGCAGCAGCGGTCATCGAGTTAGGCGCCTGGGAGATTCTGGCGGACTCTTCTCCCGAGGTTAATCAACACCTTGCAGCTCCGACCAACCTACATTTCAAGCTAAACAAAATGCGCTCCAAAGTGACCGTTTTACATGAGGATCCCAATAACAAACTGACAGCTTGAGGAAGCATGCAAGGGGGCATCGGGCTCCAATTCCAGGAGGACGCTCCCCCGACGATGGCGAAGATCGAGGACTTCACCGCCTTCACCCCCAGAACCTCCCGATCGATTATATCTTCCACCTCATCAAGTATTAGCCCTGGTTGAAACTCCCTAATATAGCCAAGCATGACCTAGACTTCTAAAAGCAGGAAGGTGCTCCTTTCACGGCAGTCAGGGACACACCACTGCGCATTGCTGGGTCCTCAAACGACACCACAATGACATAGTTGGACGAGGAGATCTGGGCGAGTTCATTCTTAACTCGGAGGAAGACCCTCAAACGACACCACAATGTATGTTTGGTTAGAAAAATGCGATTTAAAATTCTTATTGATTACAAAAAAGCTTACAACGGATACGATCCGATTACAAAAGAGGGGAGGATATTTGAATCTCCTCTTTGTTTAAGGCTAGGCTCTTCATGTAGCGATGGAGAGTGAATCTTGTTCTCCGTTGACCGGTTGAATACAAGCTTCTCTTGGATCATTGGATGTAAGGTAACTCTACTTGGGCGCGACAAGTGTTAGAGTTCTACTTTTGAAGAAGAAATTTCTTTCTTCTCTCTCTCTCTCTCTCTTAAATGCCCAAAGTTTCTGAACATTGTAGCTATTTCTCTCCTTCTAAAAAAAAGAAGCCCCCTGTTCAATAGCATTCATGCTATTTATAAGGGTATTCAGGGGTAAAATTGTCCCCTAAAATTCCTCCATAATGGGAATTAACTCTCCACATTACACGGGTGTTAATTGACCCAGAAATGGGGTAGTTATAATAAAAACACGACCCTCATGAGTTATGTTCTGTTATTGAAACCCAGAGCTCACAGGCTCATGTTTGATTTGAGACGCGAAGTTGTCAGCGGTCCGCGTTTGAGTTAGAACACGACTTTAGCTGAGCTCTACGTTTGAGTTGAAATACGACTCTGGTTGAGATCCGCGTTTTAACTAGAACGCAAGCTTGGTTGAGCTCCGTGTTTTAAAAAGGGGAATGCTGGACAGAGTCAGGTCCACGTTTACCATTAGACGCGAGTCACATTTGAGTGAAATGCAACCTTTACGTTGGAGTGAGGTTCGCATCTAATGACTAGTCTCTAGTGATTTTTAGACAGTCTACAGAACTCCTCCAAAATTTTCGAAACACTGCGGTTGACTGGGACGGTTTTGAAATACTTTGGACTTCATATTGATTTGGACTCCCATGATTGGACTGGTAATCTTTTGAGATGTCCTAAGCTTGATCTTGTCTGAACTTCGGTCTTCATGAGTGTAGTATTAAACTACTTAAAGCTTCCAGGGTAGATCGTTGTGAGTACCTATATCCAAAGTTTAGAACTTATCAGCTCTGATTTGTTTGTTGGTGTACTATTGAAACCGATAGAGTTGATGATTATTTTTGATAGTGTACTATTGAACAGATTGCAAAAACAGAGACATACTCCGGTGTTGGAAAGAGGAAACACAACTCTTGTTGATGAAGACGCGAGTATCGCTCTTTGTCTTCTTGAAGACGAGAATCTCAGCTGTTAAAGACGTGACTCTTGTCTGATCTTGAAATGCGGGGATCGCATTGGATGCTTCTGACTGTGAGCCTCACATTGAGCATGGTTAAAATTCGGCTCTCGTGAAACACAAAGGTTGCATTGGACGCTTCTGGATGCGAGCCTCGTTTGGTTGAAACGCGAAGGTCGTGTTGTATCATTCAGGACGTGGATGTCATCCAAAACGCTGGTCATCTCAGTGCTACATGTCAACTCATTTTGAGCTCGAGATTTGTGCTGCTAGAATCGAGTGCAACAAGAACTAAATGTCTGGTCCTCTCAGCTAGAAGCTCTTCAGGCACAGGTTACTGCGAGGAAGCTTTTATCAGATGAGGATTTGAGGGTCCGAGCCTTGGCTGAGGTTGAGGAGGCATGCTGATTGGGGGAAAACCATGCACATAAATGATGTTTTGAAATAAGAAATTAAAATATGTGGGCTTTGGCTTCCTCGATACTTCTGTTATAGCATAGAGCTAAACGAGTCGAATCCACAGGGACGAGGAGCGATAGAAGCTTTACTGGTATGTTCACGTGTGTGTTAACAGTTTTTCTATGTTTCAAAGAATGAAAAAAAGAAAACAAAGAATGAAAAGAGAAATGTACAGTGAAAACAAAGATAGAAACATTAAAGAGATTGTATTTGCAATTTTTGTATTTATTTCTAAATCAAAGTAAAAAGGAAGAAAACTTATTGTTGCTAACTACTAATTGCTCCACCATATGCTAACCTCTAAGTGATAGTTGCCTCACATGTATACTTGGCCATCACTAGTCCTTGGTTCAAGAGCTTTACAAAGCATGACCTATAAGATCACTTCATATTCAAACTCAACAAAATAAGAGCAAGCTACATTTAAACCATCAAACTAGCTAGAGCAAGCATAGAATAAAATAATGGTCACTTGTTAGAGAGTTAGATGTTAGAGTGCTAGAATCCATCATCATGAGCCACCAATGGCTCTTGCAAGAGCAAGGCGAAGTAGAGGCTATTAAATTCGTGTAGATTATCAAGTAAGAAGTAAGAAGTTATTGGTTAGTGGTTAGTTGCCATGAAAGAAAAAGCTAAGCATGTAAAGAGTTAGAGAGAAAAACCGATAGAGAAAAGGAGAGAACCTTTCATAGAATGTCAGCTTCCATTACAAGAACCCTAACTTTTATCCTATGCATCTCTCTCTTCTCTATTACATGATCTACAAAGGAAATTAAAAACAAAAGAAAGAAGAAAACTAAACTAAACTACATAAATGGGAGAAACTACCCCAAAAAACTCTCCTCCCTTCTGCTCTCAAAAATCTGGCGTATTTATAGGCAAAGGGGCACCAGGGAGGCATCACGGGGCCACACATCGAAGCTCGGCACGTGGCCCCACCAGAAGGTCCAGAAGGCCGCAAAAATGCGGTTTTGCCGCGTTTTCAGCGGCCCTTCTGTGGCGTGCCGCGCTGTGGCAGGGTGTGCAGACTGTGGTCGTGTCCCCCTGTCTGTTGCCCATACTAGATTCTGATTTTCTGCAACCCTGTTTTGCAAATCTAGCTTCCTAGCTATATTTAGTCCTAAAATCACCAAACAAATAGGATTTATTATCTTCTTCTTCATTCCACACCATAGACCTAGGACCATACAAGAGAGGTATTATTAACAGAAGTTAATATTGAATAAATGTGAGGATGTAGTATGAAATATGAATTTTAAAGACTAATCACACACACCTACACTTATCGTTTGCTCATCTCGAGCAAAATAGAAAAACTAACTAAGAAAATTATTACACCACTTCGCACGTGATGCGATTGCACTGAACATGTGCAATCAGCCATTAAACCTCTAAGTTTCTGCTAGAGGAGGAGTTTTATCTCCTGAGAATTTTCAGCGGATTACACTCACAAAATCTATAAAAAAATTAAATGTTAGTATTTTGAAAACGCATTTTGAAATAGAGAGAAGTATTAAAATATTAAGCGATCCAAGGTCATAGGTGAACCAGAAATTATTCTTCCTTAAACTAAGTCTAAATGCAAATTTTTTTTATAAATTAAATATAAGAATTTAAAATGAATTGATCTTTGATCTTTCATAAAGATTCTAAGAAAATTTACACTTTGTGAATCGTGAAGATTTTTGGGATATCGATTCTAAATTTCATGCCATTTATTTATATCAAAAAATTTCCTTCTTCCCTTAGTTTTCTTAGGCTTTCTAGCTTACTCGGTAGTGAGCTTTTAGCTGGTTACTCTCAAACCAGAGATGGTTTTAGAAACTAGATGAGAAAATATCCTTATTTCAGGTTAAGACTCGAGTAAACAAGGCCACAAAGCTAAAGGGGATTATTTTATTTTTGTCTACTGTTTTAGGCGTGATTAATCATGCTTCTTGAGGCTAACTATCCAGCCTCAATAAGTATTTTTTATGGTTTTATTTTTAATTTTATTTCAGTCTTTGTTTCAATCCCAAAAACTTGTATAACTGTGAAGGCATATATTTAAGGCAAAAATTCGAGATCAAATTATCTTTCGAATCTTACTTTCTTCTCCCGAAAATTAAAATAAGATCTATTATTTTGACTCGGTTTAAGAATTCATAATTTTAGGTCTTCTTAATTCCTAAGATCCTCTTAACTTTCTTAAAATAAATCAAAAATATTTCTTTTATTTTAAAAGTTTTGTAAAAAGAAAGAAAAGGGCTTTTGTACAAAAGAAAAATATAATTTTTTTAAAAAAGAAGTGTAAAAGAAAAAAAAATAACAAACTATGTTAGTAAACCTCCCCCACACTTATCTCATGCATTATCCTCAATGCATCGTGAATGTGTATATGCATGAAACAAATAGGGAAGAAAAAATTACTACTCAAGATGGTGGTTCCGGTTGTGGTCTGATTGGTCCACGAATTGCGGCCCAATTCAGAGATTGTGGATCTTGCAGGAACCCATCAGTGATCTCTCGAATACAACCCATTAAAAGAATGCTTGAGTAAATGGTCTTATTTAAAAAATTCTTCATACAATTTTCAACTTCAAAAATAATTCTTGAGCCATATTTTCAACACATTTATCCAACAATGAAGTGTGATTATGAAAGATGGTTTGATTTGGGCTCAAACGAAACAGGAACAAATACCGAGTCAGGAATCTGACTGAGATCAAGTCAAGATTCAAAAGTGAGAGTCAAAATAGGTTCAAAAATGGGGTCCAAACCAAAAAATTGATGTTCGCACCTATTTTCCATCATGAAGTGTGACCATAAGATATTGTGATTCAATTTGACAGTGTATTGATACAGAATTTCAATGTTGACTCTGGATTATGAAAAGATACTGGAGTTATTTATGAATCAAAAGGTGAAATGGAATTACCATAAAAGGTTCAGGATCATATTCATTTTTAATTTCAATTTCTGAAAAAGGATAACTTGCCAAAATATTAATGTGACTTTCAAAATTTAGAGTTTGGTCAAGTTCAATGGGTGTGATGAAATTGAATCTTTGTTTCTAATAACATAATTTTTGATTCTAATCGATAAGTTAGAGATATAAAGATTGGTCAAAGGTTGACAAGAAAGATTTTCTTTATTTTTATTGATTAATTCGCTCAATATTGAGTCAACTTACTGATAGGCCAGGTAACAGAATTTGAGTCTAAATCATGTCTTCTATACTCTTTGTAATGGTTCTTCTTGAAAAGGTGAGTATGGAAGTTGGTTTTGAAAATTGTGGTGAAATCGTGAGTCCATTAGATTTTGTGATTGTTGCTCAGAATCACGTAAGCTTCCATACTCATTTTCAGGATGAATTTTTTTTGCAATTAGATGTTCTGGAAAAGAAGTATATGAATCTTGGTACTGAAAAAATGGTGAGTCCAATATGTTTTGAGAATATCACTCGGACTCACGCAAGAGTTTCATAATCAATTTCAGGATTGATGGTTGTTCATTTTGGATCCGTGGGACTAGTAAAGATGAGTATAACTCTTGATAATTTGGTTAAATGATGATCCAACATGTTTTAAAGAATTTATTATTGGGACTCAAGCATGACTTCTATACTCTTTTGTATCTTTAATTTTTCTTCAATTGTTGGCTTAGGAAATGGAGTATGTGAAGTAGAAATATGGGATAGAAGATGGTGGACAAGGTGGTTAAAAATTTGACTTAGGGGAGGTGAATCCCCATGGACTTCTGTAAAGAGTGAAAATTATTTTGAAAATCTTTGTCATAGGATTTGGGGCATGGGTCATATTGAGTCAGATAAATGCAATCTGGTCTATATGATTGGTCCATGTTGTACATAGCCGAGTTGGAGTTATCTGGGTCAAATGAGGTCGCGGTGAAATATGGATTCATATTAGGATTCAAAAAATTATTGTTGTTGAAATCTATATCACAATTTACAAAAAAGAAAAATAAACGAATAAACAAACAAATAAAGAAAAAGAAAAAGAAAATAAGCCTATGCTCGGTTAACTTAGACCTGGACGACTCCTAACTGGTTAGACTTTCACGGGGAGTACATTGTAGAAATCTGAACACAATTAATCGGTCAGGTGGAGGCAAGATCAATAAGAGGTATCCGTACCGGAGCACGAGCCAAATTATGCCAAACCACTGTTCTTCGAGATTTCGCCTCTCAATTCCCAACCTTTGACACCAATTTGACAGGAGTCAAACACTCAAAAACTTTCCCCTTAGGTCAATCTCCAAAATGAGTCTGAGACGTCCTAGGGGCCAACGTTCTAGCAAGTTTTATTTAGGCTTAGGTTGTGTGAGTGGGGAGGTGATTTTTGGGTTAAGGAGGGTAATGGCTTCCCTCCTTATGTTATGTTGGGTTTTTGCCCTTAATTTTTGATTTGTGCAAGTGTGCAATATAGACAAGAATGAACACAAAAAGTGAGTAAATCACTCAAGTGTTTTTCCTAAGCTATATGCTATGCAATATGTACACACCTCCGTCAAGATCACAACAATACATGAACAAAATACAGCATATTGGAATTGAAATTACATGTGCCTAAATGAAATGTCTAAACCGTTTTAAAGCATCCGATTTTCATATTTTTGTTCTTAATTATTATAGTGCAAGTAATCTAAACAAAAAATATAGCAGAAGGTAGCAATACAAAAGATTTACCCAACACCACAACAACTTTTGAAGCACTTGCTCCCTGCTTTCTTGAGCAGGGAGATGCAAGCAAGTGTGGACTTCTGCAATGCTAAAAATTTGACCTACACACCAAAAAGAAAGAAAAATTTAAACAAAAATGTGAGATCAAACCCTTCCCATCCCCGGCAACGGCACCAAAATTTGATCGGGGAAAAATCGCGCACAAAAAGTGTTATTTTGAAATAAGAAATTAAAGTGTGTGCGCTTTGGCATCATTGATATTTTCGTTATAATATAGAAGATAATTGGTCGAATCCACAGGGACGAGGAGAGATAGAAGCTTTATCGGTATGTTCAAGTTGTGTTAACGTTCTTCTATGTTTCAAAGAATGAGAAGAAATAAAAACAAAGAATGAAAAAAAATGTAAAGTGGAAATAAAGATAGAAACATTGAAGATAATGTATTTATGATTATTGTAGTTATTGCTAAAATAAAGTAAAAAGGAAAGAAAACCCATGGCTACTAACTATTAATTGCTCCACCAATATGCTAACTGTAATTCACCTAGAGGGGGGTGAATAGGTGATGAGCTAATCTAATGGTCAATTAATGCGGAATTAAAACTTATTTAATGCAACTGAAAACTTCTTAAACTAAACACCAAGTATAACACAAGAGTGTAGCCGGATTCCCCGTGAAGGGCTCTGGACTAACTCCTCAAGATTCTCTAAATAGAGTTGAGGTGCCGCATTGGCTCTCTTGGTTGAATACGAGTGTTAGCAAACAAACCCCAAGCATATAATAATATGAGCACAAATATATCAAGCATATAAAGATAAAGACAATATTAGCATACAAGATATAAACAAGTAAGAGATGAGAGAGAGCAATCGCAAACGGGAGAATTATTTCGAGGTTCGAGCACACTTGCTCTACATCCCCGCCTTCAACACTATGAAGGATTTTCACTAAAAACGATCCCACCGGATCACTCGGTGCGCAACACCTACAAGGAGTTCCCACTAGAACTCTTGGACTCTCTAGTCCTCTCTTGTTCCCGAACACACCGCAAGCCCACAAGCTCGCCGAGGCCGCACCTCAAACAAAGAGTTCACACACGAACTCGAAACAACGCGAACCCGCAAGTCCGCCTCCTCAAAGTACAAAGTAGAACTTTGGTGATCAAACACTTTGATCACCTAAAATCCTCTCACAATAAAGATCCCTATAGGTAGATATAGCAATGGATAGCTCAAGTGTTGTGTGAGAAAACTAGGATTGAAATGGTGGAGGAAAACACAAGAAATCACTTTGAAAACACTCTTGATAAACTTCCCTTTTGATTGGAATATTTGCTCTCAAACAAGTGGAGAAAACTCTGAAATAGATGAGAAAAATTAGGTTTAAAACTCTCCTCCAATCTTAGCTAAAACAGCGCAAGAAAGACCCAATTTATAGGCTATCCAAAAACTAGCCATTCAGCCAGGATGACCTGTCGTCGACCGCCGGTCGATCGGCCAACGATCAGAATTCTGACTGTTGTGCCAGCGGTCAACCGGCCGGGTCGACCTTGGCAAGGATACAGAGAGCTGAGCTCTCTGCCGGTCGACCGCCTGGTCGACCGGGGCCGTTTCTAGAGAGCATACACTCTCTGGCGGTCGACCGTGCGGTGACCGGCCCATCCTATGCACGTCTGTGCACGTCGGTCTACCGTTCAGGTCGACCGGCCCTGGTCCGGTCAACCGGTCGGTCTACCGCCAGAGCCTGGCAGGCCAATTTCAGGATTTAAAACGTGGTATTTTATTTTTAATTAAATCCCATAAAATCTCTAAAAATCCGCAAAAATAGTTTCATTATTATACTTTGATATACAAACATGTTTGTGCAAAATCAAAAATGTTACAAACATTTTGAACTATTTTTGTAACTTAGAAATTTAGGCTAAAAACAAAAAAGGTATTTTCTAGAAACCAAACTTCTAAAGGAAAATACGATTTTTCTATAAACTTGTATAAATACAAAAACAAGATATTTTAAACACTTTTGAAGCATAGAGTGTATGGATATGATCCACTACATATACATGATGAAATATCTATGTTTTTGACAATAAGCACTAAACATTGTTTTGATTAAAGACACATGTATATAATAAACTCAAAAATCAAACCGGTATTTTGTCAAATGAAAGTCCTTTTTAAGAAAACTCATCTAAATCAGAGTGTGTGTGTATATGGTATATTTTAGCAATCCACCAACTATTCTATCCTTCACATTTTAATCTAAACAAAATCTTAATAAAAACAAACCTAGACACAAGCCTTGATCTTGAATGTCTTCACTTGAGTCTTCTTCTCCTCTTGACTTGGTCAAACTTGATCCAAAGAGCTAGACTCCTCTTGAGTACTTGATGTGGTCTTTATGCATAGGCTCTTAATCAAACTGTGCTAGCTCCAAACTTGACTTTAAATCCTTTGTTAAAGCTACACACCTACTAAGATCTTGATCACAAATCTGAGACTAAATAAATACAAGATCATTAGTACTATAACTACATGAATTAATCATCATCAAAACTAGAGTGATGGGCCTTTGGGCCAACAATCTCCCCCTTTTTGATGATGACAAACTCATGGAGTTATATATGCATGGATTAAAGTAAAGCTTCAAAGAAGCTTCCCCCTTAACTCATGCATCACAATAAAAAATAAGGTATTCAATGAAGCACATGATACTAAACAAATGTATGCATCAACTAGGAGAGAGAAACATACATAATCAAACATATTTTTCAAAATAAAACTTTCTCCCATTTTTGTTTAAACTCTCAAATCATTTTTCTCATATATCTATTTGTTTATTGTAAGATGCATAAACTCAATATATGCAAAACACAAATATGCATCTTTCTCCCCCTTTTTGTCAATCATCAATAAAGGGGTTAAAGTAAACACAAATATGTTCTCTCTCCTTTTTGTCAGAAACAAAAAAATCAATAAAGGGGTGAACTCAATCAATCAATAAAGGATATATGCGATATATATTCATGAAGAGGAAGATGTTAAGTTAACTTTCCTACATACATGCATTACATGAAGAAGGGATGACAAGCCCTAATTCCATAACACATAATATGCAATGCATAAGAGGAGATGTGAAGCTCCCCCTACACACTGTACCACATAAAGACGAGTTTTCAAGCTCCTCAATAAGATACACTCAACATGATTCTATATGTAGAAAGAGATGTTAAGCTCCCTTGCATATAGGCAATACACATCAAACATTTTTAATATTTCTTATTAAAACAAAATTTTTGAATTTTCTCAATAAAACAAATTTTAAGATATCTTAGTAAATCAAATTTAAGATACCAATTGTAAATAAACATTACAAATTTTGAATTTTAA